>PITA01028037.1:0-20001 GCA_004023965.1 Spilogale gracilis
ACTGTGTAACTCTTGCTTGCTGTTTGAAACGTATATAAACCCCTAGACCCTTGCATTCGGGGTCCTTGCTGAAACCCGCTGCGTCGGGCAGATGCTTGGACCTCAGCTAGCTGAAGAATAAACCTCGCTGTGTGATTTGCATTATCCTGAGCGTCCTCGGTTTCTCTTTGGGGAGGCGGTCTACATCGGACTTTAACAGAAGCAGGCTCCCTGCTGAGCAGAGAGCCCGATGTGGGCCTCGATCCCAGGACCCTGAGATCATGACCTGAGCCAAAGGCAGAGGCTTTAACCCACTGAGCTACCCAGGCGCCCAAATAAAATCTTTTAAAAAAAAGAAAAGAAAATGTTTCTTTCTGCATCTGCTGTATCTCAAAGTCTTTAGTTTAAAATAATCTGTAAGGGGTGCCAGGGTGGCTTAGTTGGTTAAGCGACTGCCTCCGGGATCGAGCCCCACACCGGGCTCCACATCAGGCTCCCTGTTCGGCGGGAAGCCTGCTTCTCCCTCTCTCACTCTCCCTGCTTGTGTTCCCTCTCTAGCTGTGTTTCTCACTGTCAAATAAATAAAATCTTTAAACAATAAGTAAAAAAAAAAATTTGTAAGTGAACTCAAGGTCTTGAAGTGGGTCTCCATAGCCATGCTATTTCATATAAATGGAATCATACAATTTGTGATCCTTTTTGACTTTTTTTTCTTACTTATCAAAATGTTTTCAGGTCCACCCATGTTGTCACAAAGAAATGAAAGTGTGTAATTTCTTTTGATTGGCGAATAATGTGATTCAAAGAATTATAGTGTGGAAGCATCATTAATGCTTTCCACTGAAGGGTTAATGGGAACTTCATGTCATGTACAATTGAACCATTTGCTTTGGCAGGACAGTCCAGGACTGTCATGTTAAGTAATGCCTACAAAGACAGTGAAATTGCAAAATTATGATGCTAAAAGGCAAGGGAAGGTTTTGAATCTCTGTGTTTAGGCTGAGTATAGGAGTAGAGAGTTTTGGTTCTTAGTACTTAGCTGATAGGGACAATGCAAGTAAAGTACTTAAAACAGTGCTTGGCCATCAGTACTCAGTAAATATAAGCTCCTAGGATCCCTAGGCAGGTTTCTTCTGATGTGATTACCAGAGGAATAGCTAAAAATAAAGAAGGTTATGATGAAATCTTTAGTATAGTAAATGTTTACCCTCACAATTTGCTGGGAAATTTCGTGATGCACTGGGGAAAGCCCCAACCAGAAAGAGAAAGGCAAAGTGTTTAAAAGGACAAATTTTGGAGTGCCTGGCTGGCTCAGTTGGTAGAGCATGTGAGATTTGATCTCAGGGTTGTGAATTCAAGCCTTACCTTGGGAGTATAGCTTACTTTTTAAAAAGGAAAAAAAAAAAAAAGAAAAAAAATTAAAAAAGAAAAAAAAAGGACAAATTTCTTCCAAGATTAAAAAGCCACCACACTGGGTCGCCTGAGTGGCTCAGTCATTAGTGTCTGTCTTCCGCTCAGGTCATGATCCCGGAGTACCGGAATCGAGCCCTGCATAGGGCTCCCCGCTTGGCGGGAAGCCTGCTTCTCCTTCTCCCACTCCCCCTGCTTGTGTTTCCTCTCTAGCTACGTTTCTCTCTGTCAAATAAATAAGATCTTTAAAAAAAAAAGCCACAACACATGTTAAAAATTTAACTAGTTATTAATGTGGTACTCAGTAGACTTACAATCAGTTTAAAGGAGAAGGGAAAGAAACACAAATTTATATAGAGTAAAAGAATGTCAAAATGAATTACAAATGGATGATAATCTCACTTTTTCAAGGCTCTGGGAGGCGGGAAATGAACCGAATCTATGATTGACAGAGTTAATTTGCATGTCTATAGGAAAGAACTGTTTTGCATTCCTAGGAGTTATTTGTAATTTACAAAATTAACAAAGTAGCTCAAGGGCAATGAGGCATTCAGAACTTGCCAACCCCAATGAGCTGCTTTGGTCTACTGATCATTTTGAGCTGAAGTAGCTTGAGAAACTGCAGATACGGGAAACGCTCGATGATCTTCCCTTTCTACCTAAAAGCTGGTCAAAACATTTACGATGAGGGGCACCTGGGTGGCTCAGTTGGTTGAGCCACTTCCTTTGGCTCAGGTCATGATCCTGGAGACCCCCCGATCAAGCCCCACAGCAGGCTTCCTGCTCAGTGGGAAGCCTGCTTCTCCCTCTCTCAGTCCCTCTGCTTGTGTTCCCTCTCTAGCTGTGTTTCTCTCTGTCAAATAAAGAAATAAAATCTTAAAAAAAAAACAAAAAACATTTACCATGAGAAAGGTGCCCTCCTTTACCACCAAGACTTCTAACCCTGATCTTCTAGTAGTTTCCCCCACAAAGTTCCTAGTGACTTTCCCACAATTTACCCCTCCTACAAATCCCTTCGTCTTTTTACTTCTTCACAAATTTATTTCTTTATTTAAAAAATGTATAAGGTTTTGGACCTGACTGCTTCTTCTGGTCTTTGTTTTCCTCATGAAGACTCCCATGGGCACACACACAAAAATATTAAATAAAATGTATATGCTTTTCTCCCGTTAACTGGTCCTTTAATTCACAGGCAAAGACCCTAACAGTAAATGGAAGCTTTTCCTCCCCTACAGCGATGAAACTCTGAAAACAGATAATCCATAAAAATGTGCTCTAAATGTGGCTGGTTTTCCATTGGAGACACCCAGTCGATCTCTTTTTCTTGGGCAAGGTGACAGGAATGATTCTGATTTCTGAAAGAGGATAGCCACCTCTCTGTTGACCTCAGCCTATACTTTCTAATCGACTAACTTCTTCTTTCCAGATTCTTTCTTTTTTCTTTTTTTTTAAACCTTTAAAAAAAATATTTTATTTATTTATTTGACAGAGAGAGAGATCACAAGTAGGCAGAGAGGCAGGCAGAGGGAGAGGAGGAAGCAGGCTCCCTGCTGAGCAGAGAGCCTGATGCGGGCCTTGATCCCAGGACCTGAGATCACAACCTGAGCTGAAGGCAGAGGCTTTAACCCACTGAACTACCCAGGCGCCCTCCAGCTTATTTCTTAACTCAGGCAAATGACCTTGTGTACAAAGCATCCCATGATGGGAACCCAGACTACCCCCTCAAGCAGTAACAACAGTCCTGAAACCAGCAAGACCCCGTGTGACTGTCCCCGAGACCATCATCGACCTGACCTTCACTGCCCACCTGCGCATACCCATCGACCTTTGTCCCACATTTTCCTTATATAAACCTGGATATATTTTCAGCACTTTGGAGAGGGTCTTTGTGATTGAGCCCCTTGTCTTCCCAGCCTCAATGTGTGGATTTCTCAGCTGCCAGTCCCGGGACCTCTTCCACCCCTATAACTGGCTACATTATTGTTACCATTTCAGAAATGATGACATTGAAGCAAAAGAGAAATAAGTTGCCGGGGACAACACAGTGTAATGTTACATGTAATGTTAGAAACTTCTTTTTCAATGAATGCTTAGGAAAGTAGTCTGCTTTACACACACACACACACACACCCATTTCACCTTGACACTCAGGAATTAAAGAAACAATGCAACTATGGCAGAGTTAAAAATAAAGGTCTGGACAGAATTTGCTGAGCCCAAGAATTAGAACAAACTTTAAAGAATCCTACCTTAGTTAACTAGAGATTCAGCCGAGGGGCTTGCATTCGTTTGATTTTTTCTTATTAAGCTACAAAAGCTATTAGAATCTAGCTATTTGCTAAGACCTAGGTGTTTGTTTTTTATTTTTTTTTTAATTTTAAAAGAGCTTATTGAGGTATAATTCACATAGCATACATTGCCCTCATTTAAAGTGTATAACTCAATGGTTTATAATATATCACAGAATTGTACAGCCATCACCCATATCTAATTTTAGAATTTTTTTGGCCCCCAAAATGAACCATCTCCATTAGCAATTTCTTCCCATTTCCACTTCTCTACACCAGCCGTACACAAACTGTAATTCTTTCTTTCTTTCTTTCTTTCTTTCTTTCTTTCTTTCTTTCTTTCTTTCTTTCTCTCTTTCTTTCTTAAGGATTTTACTTATTTATTTGACAGAGAGATTGAGAGAACACAAGAGGGCTGTAGTGGGAGAGGGAGAAGCAGACTCCTCATTGAGCAGGGAGCCCGATACGGGGCTTGATCCCAGGACCCTGGAATCATGAGCTGAGCCAAAGGCAGACGCTTAACCAACTGAGCCACCCAGGCACCCCCAAACCCTAATCTTTCTATCTCTGTAGATGCCTATGCTAGATGTTCCATATAAATGGAATCATACAATAGGTAGCTTTTCATGTCTGGCTTCTTTCAATTAGCACAGTGTTTTCATGGTTCATTCATGTTAGAGCATATTTAGTACTTCATTCCTTTTGTAGCTGAATAATATTCTATTGTGTGGATATACCACATTTTGTTGATCAATTCATCAGTTGATGGATTTTTTTGGCTTGTTTCCATTTTAGGCTCTTATGAATAATGCTGCTATGAATGTTCCCACACAAGTTTTATATGGATACATATGGGTACATACCTAGGAGTGGGATTGCTGGAGCATATAAGATTTATCACGTATATTCACACTGCTGCGTAACCAATCTTCAGAACTTTTTCTTGTAAACTGAAACCTTATACTCATTAAATAACAACTCCCCATTTCCTTCTTCCCCCAGCCCACGGTAACCACCACTTTACCTTCTGTGTCTGTGAATTTACTCTAGATAAATGGAATCATACTGTATTTTTCTTTTTGTGACTGGTTTATTTCCATCAGCAAATGTCTTCAAGGTGCATCCATGTGTGAAAATGAATGAAAGGAAGACTTGTTTATAACCATGAATATACAGCCAACACTTTCTGGTAATTAAGAGCATGAACTTTACTTTCAAATGGGCCTGAAGTTACTTTGTATAAGTTATCCAAGTTCTTTGAACCTCAGTTTCCCCATCTATAAAATGGAAAAAAATAGTATCTACTTCATTGCAGGTGTGTGAGCATTAAATGAGATAATACAGGTAAACCACACAGTACAGTGCTTGTCATATAGTAGTTGCTCAGAACAGTTGATTTATTTCTTTTTATTGCCCTCAGATACCTTATTTATTCAGCCCTTTGCTTACTTTCAAATAATATCCTGGGGTATTATTTATTGTATGCTATTACTGGAGACATCACTCACTTGTGGTTAAGAGTTCAGATTCTAAAATTTAAATGTCAGTGTTCAGACTTCAGCTCTGCCAGTTACATGCTGTATGACTGAGCATCTGTAAAATCAAAATAAAAGATAACTAATTTAATAGAGAAAGGGAACCTTGTTTAGACAGGAGTAGGTGGCCAGCAGGGGGAGCTCTCGGGACCTATCTCTCCTCGTTAATTGCAGACCCAACAGGAACAGATGGACTTTGCCCACTTTACTGTCCCAGCAGAAGAATGGCAAGCTTTCCTCCTCCCCCGGCTACAGCCTGGCTAAGGAGAGAGTCACAGCTCAGTCTTCCAGGTTACTCCAATGGACGTTTTGTTTATACAACCCTTCCAAATGCCCCGTTTCCTATATAAAAGAGCCTTCCTTCCCTTTGTTCTGCAGACTTGCCTAGGGTTTTGCCCCAGCTTGTTCCTCCCAGATGTTTATTCTCTAATATTCTTGAATAAACCCTTTTTTTTTTTACTGGTAAAATGACTGACAGTTTTATATTTAAGATTAGCACATGTTATATAGCCTCTGTCAGAATTTCTTTCCTTTTTAAGGCTCAAAAAACTTCCACTGTATGTATATTCCATATTTTGTATATCCATACATCCATTGATGGACATTTGTGTTGTTTGCACCTCTTGTTTGTTGTAAATAATGTTGCTATGAACACGAGTGTGTTAAGAAGGAAATAAAATTTTCTACTCTCTCAAGTTCTGTACCTGGAGCCTGTGAATTAAATGGACAAAAGATAGATTAACAGGAGAAAAGGCACTTAGTTCACTTTTCTACACAGAAAAGAAGTGAACATCGAAGAAGCATTTAGATTTGAGAGCTTATATACTCTTTAAACAAAGGAAAGTGAGTCTCAAGGGACAATACATTGTCTGGAAGTGACTAGGAAATATAGAGGGCAACTAATGGAAGATAAGAGCTCTTTTAGTAAGGTCTGTTTATGTAAACTCATCTTGGTGTGGATTTCACCTCTTCAAAGGTAAGAGTCTCTTTTCTTTCACTGGTATTGGGAGGAGCACTTTTCTCAGAGAAATTTATGCCATGATTTTAGGCACTGAGGTAACTACGTTTTTGTTTTCTTTTTAGGAATTTCCAGTTGTTGTTTTTTTAACTGATAAATGCAGAGAGAAAATTCATCATAGCAAAATCTAAAGTAAACTGTATCTCAAAAGTGATGTTCTACAACATAAGATAACCCAATAACAACAGAAATGTATATTTTATTATTATTTTTAGGATTTTATTTTATTTATTTTAAAGATGTTTATTTATTTATTTATTTATTTATTTATTTATTTATTTATTTATTTGTCAGAGAGAGAGAAAGAGAGAACACAAGCAGGTAGAGCAGCAGGCAGAGGGAGAAGCAGTGTACTTGCTGAGCAAGGAGCCCGATTCGAAACTCAATCCCAGGACCCAGGAATCATGACCGGAGCCGAAGGCAGACACTTAACGGAGCCACCCAGGCATCCCAAGATTTTATTATTATTTATTTTATTTACTTATTTTATTATTCCATAACCCAGCAACCCTATCCCTCCCCCTCTCCCAGCAACCCTCAGTTTGTTTCCTGAGATTAAGAGTCTCTTATGGTTTGTCTCCCTCCCCGGCAAGATTTTATTTTTAAATAATCACTACACTTAAGTGGGACTTAAACAAACAGCCCCAAGATCAAGAGTTGCACACTCTACCAACTGAGCCAGCCAGGTGCCCACTCCCTCTGCAAAATGTATATTTTAAAATAATAAGTATTTTGATTTTGGAACTGTAAATCATTTTTTCTTATTTTCTTTATTTCTTTTTTTTAAAAGATTTTATTTATTTATTTGACAGAGAGAGAGATCAGAATAGGCAGAGAGGCAGGCAGAGAAAGAGAGGGAAGCAGGCTCCCCGCTGAGCAGAGAGCCTGATGTGGGGCTCGATCTCAGGACCTGGAGATCATGGCCAGAGCTGAAGGCAGAGGCTTAACCATCTGAGCCACCGAGGCACCCCTATTTTTTTTATTTCTGAATTTTATATTAAAATACATTTCTTTCTTTCTTTTTTGTTAAAGATTTTATTTATTTGACAGAGAGAAACACAGCCAGAGAGGGAACACAAGCAGGGGGAGTGAGAGAGGGAGAAGCAGGCCTCCCGCTGAGCAGGGAGCCTGATGTGGGACTCGATCCCAGGTCTCCAGGATCATGACCTGAACCGAAGGCAGTCGCTTAACCAACTGAGCCACCCAGGCCCCCCTAAAATACATTTCTTTATATTTGTGAGAAAAGACACTTTGATTAAACAAAACAAAATAAAACAAAAACATGGCATGACCTAGGATAGTCAAGCCTAGGAGGAACCCTATAAGGTGAAAAACAGATTTCCAGGCAAGACATCCAAGTGAAGAGAGAGCAAAGCATGTTTTGCATTTTGCCATTTTCCTAGTTCGACAAAAAGCCCAGATGTATTAGTATATTTACTTACTAACTTGATCTTCACAATACAATGCCTATTCAGTCCCCACACTAGGCCAAACAATGGACTTGAACTAGTGCCGGTCATCTCTCTCTCTCTCTCTCTCTCTCTCTCTCTGTTTAGGGAAGAAAGAATTGGTGAAAAAGGCAGTGGGAATTGGTCCAAGGTCCAGCCTGGAGACATCAGAGAGAAACAAGATCTGTCCTCTAACATTCCCTGGGATGAGACCCCTTAAGTCCTTGTTTCTGCCCTGGCGGCATAATGGTCTCCCTTTCTCTTTGGGTAGACAGTCACTGCCTATGGGAATGCAGCAGCTCTTCTTAGTAACCATGGGAACCTTATTGGCATGGCAACCTGGCAACCGCAGTGAAAGTCAGCAAAGGGTGGAGGGATGGAAGTGGTGGGAGGTAGTCCTGCGGAAGAGGGGAAAGCAGCCTTCCTTCTTGCTGAGGAGGGAAAAGGGAAGGAAAAATGCCCAGCTCTCTGAATGGCCTCAAGGAGTAGCCCCTGATCAATGCAAAGCTCACTCTATAATCCAGTTCAGGGGGCTTGGGGTAGGATTCAATGCCAAACTGGACACCAGGAGCCAGACCTCTTGATGTTTTTCTGTACTAAAGTGTGCTTCGGCAGCACCAAGAAAGGAATAGGGGTTGGGAGACACAGTAAAACATCTCACAACATGTGGGCAAATTCTGACATTAAGTTTTGATTGCAGGCAAAATACCACCCAGAGCTTTTGTAGAGCTCTGAGAGTCCAAGTGCCATTTATTAAAGACATCTAGGGGGCAGGAAATTTCCAAGCAGCCTCTGAGGCAAGATCTAACTATGCGATGAGGTTGAGGAAGGCGAAGAAGGTATAGTAAAAACGAAAGCAAACAAGATCCACCCGGCGAGGAAGAACTTCTGAAGAGGGAGGAGTGAACAACAGGACAACTGGCAGAGCTCTGCCCATCCTTTTTCTGGGCTTAGTCAAAATCCCTATCATTCCTACTTTCTCTAATGGACAGGGTCTGAACTGGGGCCATCCTGGGCTTGGAAGTCAGATGTTCGTGGGGTAGACCTCCGCCGTGCTTCTTACCTACCTGTGGCAGTCTTCTCCCAAGAGAGAGAGGGTAATGGTACCTACGTTTTGGGATCTTGTGAAAATTAAATAATATTTTAAAAAGGTTCAATTAGGGGCGCCTGGGTGGCTCAGTTGGTTAAGCGACTGCCTTCGGCTCAAGTCATGATCCCAGAGACCCGGGATCAAGCCCCACATCAGGCTGCCTGCCCGGTGGGAAGCCTGCTTCTCCCTCTCTCACTCCCCCTGCTTGTGTTCCCTCTCTCACTGTGTTTCTCTCTGTCAAATAAATAAATAAATATCTTTAAAGAAGAAAAAAGAAATGGCTCTGGTTGGGTGGTGCCGTAGCAGTACCTGAGATCTGAGCAAGGTTTTCTCTGATACACTGACTTTTTTCATCTTTCTCCTCCTCTCTCTGCCTGCCTGTCTTCCTACTTGTGATCTCTCTCTCTGTCAAATAAATAAATAAATAAAATCTTAAAAAAAAATAATCTGAAATTCAAAATTAACTGGGTGTCTTATACTTTTGTTTGGTAGATCAGGCAATGCTAGAAGAGGATATTAAAGAACATCCATTGGGTATAAATCATTCTTTTTTTAAAAAAGATTTTATTTATTTACTTGACAGAGTGAAATCACAAATAGGCAGAGAGATAGGCAGAGAAGGTGCGAGGAAGCAGGCTCCCCACTGAGTAGAGAGCCTGATGTGGGACTAGATCCCAGCACCCTGAGATCATGACCTGAGCCGAAGGCAGAGGCTTTAACCCTCTGAGCCACCCAGGTACCCTATAAATCAATCTTATGACTGAGTAGCAACTGAAGTGGGGTTAGAGGAAATCCCTGAATAAAATGCAATATGGAGTTAGTTTGTAGATTTAATTCACTTGGCTCTCTCCCTAGGGTTTTGTATAACTAAGCATAGCGCCATCTTGTTTTCACCCAACACCTCTGTGAAATACTTAGGAGTCTACAGGTGGACACACAAAGACAAGGGAAATTATCTATTTATTTTTAATTTTTCAAGGCTTTTTTTTTTTAATTTATTCATTTGACAGAGAGAGGCACAGCAAGAGAGGGAACACAAGCAGGGAGAGTGGGAGAGGGAGAAGCAGGCTTCCCATTGAGCAGGAAGCCTGTGTGGGCTCCATCCCAGTACCAGGGATCAGGACCCAGCCCAACGCAGCCACTTAACAACTGAGCCACCCAGGTGCCCAAGGCAAGGGAATTTAAAGACATTCCAAGATCCCTGAGAATTTAGAGTCAATTTAAATAAAGTGTTGTGCTTAGTTTTGGAAGGAAAACATAGAGTTTAGGTTGATTACATTTAAAAGAAAAAAAAGATTTTTTTTGTTAAAGATTTATTTATATATTTATCTGACAGACGGAGAGATCACAAGTAGGCAGAGAGATAGGCAGAGAGAGAGGAGGAAGCAGGCTCCCTGCTGAGCAGAGAGCCCAATGCGGGCCTTGATCCCAGGAGCCTGAGATCATGACCTGAGCTGAAGGCAGAGGCTTTAATCCACTGAGTCACCCAGGCACCCAGAAGGAAAAGATCTTACTTGAAACCCTTTCTATTGTAGATGAGGAAACTGAGGTCAGAAAACCTAAGTAATTCTCCCTAAGTCACAGAGCTACCTAATGGTCAAGTCGATACCGAAATCCAAAAACTCCTGACTCCTAGCTTATGCATTTTTTTCCCATTTGCCAACACCACACATCCTTCTGCTTCTCCTCCCTTCCCTTTAATTTTCTTCTCTTGTAATGTGGTCTAGGTAATCAGATCAGCCATAATCATACAGTTATATGAAACACAAGACTGAGAATTTTACCTAGATCTTGCAAGTGTAGAGGACTGGATTACTAAATACGGATTAAACATTTTTTTTGTTGTTGTTCTAAACAAGGTTACAAAAGGATTAAAGAATAATCATCATTAGGGGTGCCGGAGTATCTGGATCAAGTCCAGCATCCAGCTGGGGGGTCCCTGCTCAACAGGAAGCCTGCTTCTCCCTTTCTCACTCCCCCTGCTTGTGTTCCCTCTCTAGCTGTGTTTCTCCCTGTCAAATAAATAAATAAATAAATAAATAAATAAATAAGAATAATCATGAGATTATGGAGTAATCTTTTCTCTTCTGATAGGTAAGAAGAGAGCTTCCTTTCATTTCTACATTTTCCATTTCCTTCATGTCCATTGGACCGGATGAACACATTCTTAACCTGGAAAGAATCTGGATTTTGCTGAATATGCAAACCTACAAAATCAGCAGATTTTGGATGATTATAGATTGCCAACCTTCTTGAAGCTTCTTTATTTACATTTGCTCTATATCTAACTGCTCTGTGTGTTTCTTAGTCAGTAATTGCCTCATGAACTTCCTTCCACGTGTCCCAGGGATGGGATCACTCTGGGCTTTACCTCTCACGGCTCCCCAAGACCCATTTGCGATGCCGTGCCATGTCAAGCATTTTGCGGGATACCATTTGGTCTTTATATTTTTGGGAAGCCATCTTGCTCATCACCAACCATGACCCTTCTCTGGGGCTTCCTGTTGAACATTGTGAAGCTCTTCCCTGGTAGGATGTGACAACTAGAAGAGACTGGTTTATTTAAATCCCGGTGACAACGACTTTGTGAAAAAAGCCTAACTGCCACAGTGAGATTTGGGGGGTTCTTTGCTCATCATTTTTACAGGGTAGGAAAATCCTGTCATGACTCGGAGTCGAGTCTTAAGGAGGACAGCTGCATCCTAGGACAGAATTTGCACAGTGTGCTGGCCTCCGGGGATTTGCCAGTGAGCTGATTTTTGTGTGGCTAGACGAGTGCAGTGAAATGAGTGTTACTTGGCATTTTCATTTCCTCAAGTTCATTTCTGAATCATCACATTTCTGTATACCAGGACATCCTGGGGCAGCATAAAATAGAGATTATGTGAGATAGAGGGCAGGGGAAGTCAGTCCTCAGGGATTCATATGAATGATGGGTCTGCTTGGCCTGGTGCATGCATGAAGAACCGAAAATTAATCTAAAAGTGAGCTCATGGACCTGAACCATCTTGTGAGTGGCCTCCCCTCACGACACCGTGGTTGAGTAGTAGGAGTCGAGAGTAGGAGACAACAATAAGTGTGTTCTGTCCCCATTCACCCAGGCACATGCTGATTCCTTCTGATAATTCACTTGGTAGCTATAGAAAGGGAAATATTAACAACCTTTATTTTTTGACCCCCCATAGATCTAAAAGCTTCCCCCACACCAGGGACTTCATTTTCCTTTTCCCAATTAAACTTTGTGGCTCTCCTTTCCTGAAATAACCAAGTATTTTCTTTTTTCTTTCTTTCTTTTGAAAGATTTTATCTATCTATCTATCTATCTATCTATCTATTTATTTATTTATTTATTTAAGATTTTATTTATTTGACAGAGAGAAACACAGCGAGAGAGGGAACACAAGCAGGGGGAGTGAGAGAGGGAGAAGCAGGCCTCCCAGTGAGCAGAGAGCCGATGCGGGGAGCCCGATGCGGGGAGCCCGATGCGGGGAGCCCGATGCGGGGAGCCCGATGCGGGGAGCCCGATGCGGGACTCGATGCGGGACTCGATCCCAGGTCTCCGAGATCATGACCTGAGCCCAAGGCAGTTGCTTAACCAACTGAGCCACCCAGGCGCCCCTATTTATTTATTTGACAGAAAGAAACACAGCTAGAGAGGGAACACAAACAGGGGGAGTGAAAGAGGGAAAAGCAGGCTTCCCGCTGAGCAGGGAACTCAATGCAGGGCTCGATCCTGGGACTCCATGATCATGACCTGAGCCAAAGGCAGGTGCTTAACGACTGAGCCACCCAGGTGCTCCCCAAGTATTTTCTTTTCTTTTTATTTTTTTTAAAAGATTTTATTTATATATTCATGAAAGACAGAGCATGAGAGAGAGAGGCAGAGGCAGAAGGAGAAGCAGGCTGCCCACCAAGCAGGGAATCCGATGCGGGACTTGATCCCCAGGAACCCCGGGATCATGACCTGGGCCGAAGGCAGATGCTTAACTATCCAAGCCCCCCGGGCGCCCCAAGTATTTTCTTTATAGAAAAAAATTGTCATCAAATTTATACTTAAGAGAATCTCCACTGTCTTAAGGGACCTCTTTCTTCATTTGTCATCAGTTCGTGTATTTTGTCATTTTTCATCACATAACAGAAGTGACTATTCTGGAATTTGTAACTATTCTTGGGGTTGATTTATTTTCAATTTTTACAGTGCAGCTTATTCTTTTTGAAAGTAATGTGCTCTCATTCTTGGGGCTTGTGCTTTGTGGTGGAGAGTAATTGCCTACTGACTAGATGGGTATGAATAGATTTTGAATCTTGGGGAATATTCCACTTCCCTTGCGGAAACAAATCAGGGAGTTTAATCAACCCTGGAGATTGAGGATGGAGATGAATAGGGGCTGAAATTGAATGTTGTTGTCTGAGAGCTACCAGTGATGGGAAAAATCAAGCAGCCTTAAAATGTTAGCAGCTATGAGCTCATCTTTATTTGCTGGGCTGTGATTGACGTAGGTTTTCAAAAAAGATTCAGCAGCTCATTTCCAGAATGCCATGGAAAACTGGATTCTTCCAGAAGGACCCTTCTAAGGAAAATCAAATAGAACTAGCACAATCCATATCATGCTATCACTGAATTTCTTTTTTTAAGTATTTTTTAAAACATTACTGAATTTCTAACAATAACAAGCTGTTTCTAGCCTTGAAAGCCATTAAAAGACAAAAGCCAAAAAAATAAAAAAGAATGTGCCATCCTGCAAGCTCAGGTTTCTCCTCACAGGAGGTATCTAACATCACCCAGGAAGGATGCTGGTTTCTGAATCAGGTGGGAGATTAGATTAGATGATCTTCAAATGCTCTATATCCTACAAGATTCTTTCATTATATCAAGTAATAGAGACGGAAATAAGTTCACGTCAGGAGCGAAAATCAAACCCCTACAATGGTATTAGTGTGATTCCAGCAATATTATTTATCCTGTATTTTCCACAACCAACAGTTTGAACCTACGATCAGCCTCGGTTTCTCTCACTTAAAACGCACATGCATGCTTTTCCAAATAACCCAAGCTTTGGTTCTGCTGGTTCTCTCTGTAGGAAACGCAGTCCTGTGCTAGCGGGGGTCGGTCACTTTAAATCCAGAAGCATTTTTTGCTTGTTACAACTGGGGGGATGCTAGTGGCACCTAGTGGTCAGGGAGGCTGCTAAGCACCTGCAACACTCAGGATAGCCTCCAAGAGGGATGACCCAAAATATCAACAGGACTGAGCTAGAGAAAACCTGCCCTAAGATTTTCAGGCAAACCTCTGCTCTTTTCCCCACCATCACATTGCGATCATAGAACTTTGTTTAAAACTCTTGGGGCGCCTGGGTGGTTCAGTTGGTTAAGCGACTGCCTTCGGCTCAGGTCATGATCCTGGAGACCCGGGATCGAGCCCCACATCGGGCTCCCTGCTCAGCGGGAAGCCTGCTTCTCCCTCTCTCACTCCTCTTGCTTGTGTTCCCTCTCTCGCTGTGTTTCTCTCTGTCAAATAAATAAACAAACAAAATTAAAAAAAAACCAACAACACTTTATATCTGGGGCGCGAGGGAGGCTCAATCCATTAAATGTCTACTTTGCACTTGGGTCCTGATCCCAGGGTCCTGAGTCCCCAGTCCCAAGTCGGGGTAGGGCTCCCTGCTCAGCGGGGAGTCTGCTTTTCCTTCTCCCTCTGCCTCTTCCCCCACTGGTGCTCATGCTCCTGGGAGCTCTCTCTCTCTCTCCCTCAAATAAATAAATAAATAAAATCTTTTAAATCCCCCACTTTATATATATTTTAAAGCACTGATCACTTTGTCTAATGGGAGTGTCATTTGTTTGGAAACTCTCTTAGGCTCTAAAAGCTCTTAGCATGTATCAGTGAAATTGGACTTCCTCTGACTGGAGATGTGGGGAGGTGGGGAGAGCTCTACCTATCCACCCTAAGGAAGATTTTTGAAACTTTTAACAATAACATAAAAGCAGCACTTAATGAGCACTTAGAAGTTGTTAGGGCCTGTGCCAAAGCCTTACATGGATGGCACATGGGAGGTTTGAATATGAGGTGAATATTGAATTGTCAGTTCTTCTAGGATTCTGTATTAATTTCTTGAGACTGCTTTAACAATGTCACCAAGTCACTGGATTTCAGCCCACCCTAAGCCAGTATAATCTCATCTTAATTAATTACATCTGCAAAGACCCTGTTTCCAAGTAAGGTTACGTTCTAAAGTTTGGGGTAGCTAGGGTCTGAGTTTTTGTGTCCTCCTAAAATTCACAGGTTGGAAATCTAATGGTCAGTGTGATGGTACTTGGTGGTGGGACCTTTGGGAAACCTCATACATGAAGTGAAGCCTTCATGAATGGGATCAGTGCTTTTATCAAAGTGATCCAAGGGAGATCCCTAGCCCCTTATACTTTGTCAGAACTGCAACCCAGAAGAGAACCTTCCCTGGAAACCTTGCCATGCTGGCACCATGATCTTGGACTTCCAATCTCCATAACCACTAAAAATAAATTTCTGTCGTTTATAAGCCACCCAGACTGTGGTACTCGGTTATAGCGGCCTGAATGGACTAAAACATGGGTGGACATGAATTTTGGGGGACATTATCCAACCCACTACAGTCTGCCCTCTGGTCCTCTTGTGCGAAATACATTCATTCCATCCCAACATCCCCAAGTCTTAACCCATCTCAATATGAACTCTAGATCTCATCAAAATGTCATCCACTCAGAAAGTTCCAAACGTGATCATCTAAATCAGATATGGGTGAAATGGTGGATGTGATACCCCCTGGGGTAAACCAGCCCTCCCTCTATGGACCAGTGGAACTGGCTGGCTTCTCAAATGCAAGGGTAGGACAGACAGAGGATAGACATTCCCCCTCTTGAAGGGAGGAAGTGGAAGGAGGAAAAGGACCAGTGATTTACAGCAAATATGAAATCCAGCGGGGCAAATTCCATGAGATTTCAAGGCCTGAGAATGATCCTCTGTGCCTCAGAGCACCATCATCCAGGCCCAGGGTGGCCATCCTGCCTTCAGAGCCCTTCTTCCTTCTCCTTGGAGGATACCAAGTGTTCACAACCGAGTGCCTCTTTGTATCAGCCTGTTTCTTGACTGTAGATTTCAGAAATCAAACAATCCTCCTTCATTTCATCCCACCCGTGATCCTTTTGGCCCAGGATGGCAGTGTTTCTGTTGGGATGAAAGTCTCAGAAACTTTACACGCAACACAATGCGTAGGAGGGCAGGGGGTCCAGGCCACCATTCCTCATTCCATTTTACCCCAAGCATCAAGGAGATGCCAGGCCACATTTTTCACCCTTTAAAAATCTCCTCAGCTAGGGGTGCCTGGGGGCTCAGTTGAGCATCTGACTCTTGATGTGAGCTCTGGTTATGATCTCAGGGTCCTGCGATAGAGCCCTGCGTTGGGCTCCCTCCTCAGAGGGGAGTCTGGGATTCTCTCTCTTCTCCCTCTGGCCCTCCCCCTGCACACACACACACACACACACACACACACTCTCTCTCTCTCTCTCTCTAAGATAAATAAATCTTTTAAAAATATTTTATTTATTTATTTGACGAGAGACCACAAATAGACAGAGAGGCAGGCGGAGAAAGAGGGGGAAGTAGGTTCCCCACTGAGCAGAATGCTGGATGTAGGACTCATCCCAGGACCCTGAGATCATGACCAGAGCTGAAGGCAGAGGCTTAACCCTCTGATCCACCCAGCTGTCCCAAATAAATAAATCTTGAAAAAAACACAGAATGTGGTATATCCACACCATGGAACATCATTCCATCTTAAAAAAGAATGGAATTCTGAGCCGTGCTACAACATGGATGAAACTTGAAATGCTAGGTTAAACAACCCAGACACAGAAGGACAGACTTAGAACAGTCAAATCCATAGAGACAGAGAGTAAAGGGGTGGTTTCAGGGTGTGCAGGGAGGAAGGAATGGAGATTTAGTGTTCAATTTATACAGAGTTTCAGTTTGGAATGATAGAGATGACAGTGGCAGTAATAGCCTAAACATCCTTAAAGCCACTGGATTGTACATTTAAAAATGGGTAAAATACCAAATTTTATCTAGGGGGTATTTTACCACAATTAAATGAAAGAAATGATTGCTGGAGGAATAACCTTGCTCGTGTTTTAGGACATTCTCATTCCAGATGCCTAGAATATCACTTGTCAGCTTCCAGTTGCTTCAGATCCTCATAAAAATAGGAAGAGAATTCCCTTATTGAATACTTACTATATGTCAGGTGCTATGCTAAGCATTTTGCGTGCATTATTTTATTGAATCTTCACAACAACCTTGTAGGAGATATTGGAATCCCCACTTTACAGATGAGGAACTTGAGGCTCAAAGCTGATAAGTCACTTGTACAACGTCACCAGCTAATACATGGAACACTGGGGTTTGACCGTAAATTTTCTGCAAAGCCCAAGCTGTTTATTACTTTGCTGTGCTTCCTTGGAAACCTCTCTCAAACCTGTGAGCTCCATGCTTTGAGGATCAGGACAAAAGGTGGCCTCAGGTACAGTGTCCCCAAGCTTCTCCTAAGGAAGATAATGGCCAAGACTGTAGTGCCTTCTATTGTGCCTGAAAGTACCTTACGTATATTAACTCTGATCCTAGACAGATCTCAAAGGTGGGTGCTTTTTATTTATCCTCATTTTACTGAAGAGGAAATGAGACACAAGAAGGTTAACTCGCCTAAGTCACAGCACTGGGTTAACATCCCAACAAAGTAGACTCAGGCCCCCCTCCCTTTTTACATTTATTTTAATTTTTTAAAAAACATTTTATTTATTTGTCAGAGAGAGAGAGCATGCACAAACAGGGAAAGCGGCAGGCAGAGGGAGAAGCAGGCTCCATGCTGAGCAGGAAGCCCTATGTGGGACTCGATCCCAGGACCCGGGGATCATGACCTGAGCTGAAGGCAGACACGTAACCGACTGAGCCACCCAGGTGCCCCACCCTTCCCCCACTTTTTAAAGTTTTATTTGTCTTAGAGAGAGAGAGTGAGAGTGTGTGTGAGATGGGGAAGGGCAGAAGGACAGGGAGAGAGAGCAGATTCTACACCATGGGAGGAGCCCAACTCAGGGCTCCATCCCACGACCCTGAGATCATGACCTGAGCTGAAATCAAGAGTCCCACCCCCACTTTCTTTTGACTATTTCAGATAATATTTTATTTAATTTTTTTCAGTGTTCCAAGATTCATTGTTTATGCACCACACCCAGAGCTCCATGCAATACGCGCCCTCCTTAATACCCACCACCAGGCTCACCTATTCCGCCACCTGCCTCCCTTCCAAAAGTCTCAGTTTGTTTTTCAGAGTCCAAAGTCTCTCCTGGTTCATCTCCCTCTCTGATTTACCCTACTTCACATTTCCTTTCCTTCTCTTACTGTTCTCCATGTTACTCCTTATGCTTTACAAGTGAGTGAAATCATATTATACTTGACTTTCTCTGCTTGGCTTATTTCACTCAGCATGATTTCTGCCAATCCCATCCATGTTGCTACAAAAATTGGGTATTCATCCTTTCTGATGGAGGCGTAATATTCCATTGTATATATAAGAGTCCCACCCTTAACTGACCCAGCTGCTCAGGTGCCCCGGCTCAGGGACCTTTTAACCATGCTCCCCCCCCCATCTGGTTGATGCCTCCCAAGGGGCAAAGTGACCAGCTCTTCCTTTCCTCTGACTAGACCTTATTCCCTTGCTCCACCTTTGTCTCCTGATTGAAATGTCTGTGGAATGAAGGCATAAAGGAGCAAAAAAGAGCTCCTGCTGCTTTCAGCTGAAGCTCTCAGCTTCGCCCACCCAGGGGTCCTTTACCACACTTCCACCAGTTTATCTGCCTTCATCTCTAACTGGAGGCAAGTGTTTGGGTTCTCCAAGCAGACATGCTCATCGAGTGGCTTCCATTGGTACCTGCAGATCTGGTGCTTTCAGTCATCTGCTTTCATGAATGCTTAGACTCTGTGCTGAGCACCTGTGAGCACACACTTACCCACAGCAGACAAGATAAATGAATGAGGAGTCAATTTTCATAAGACCCCAGGGGCCTTCCTTATAATCCCCTGGTGAACTAGTCTCTATTACCTCAAGTCCTCCCGTGCCAGAAACCTCACTTAGCTTTATCAGCCTGGATCCAGCTCTCATCCTGCATCTTTGGGTGGTAACCGCCTTTATCACTTTTGGCCCAGGGTCTGACTGGGTTGGGGCTGCCAGGCGTCCCTCAGCTTGCCCATCTCACTCCCCAGCAGAGTAGAATGAGTCAGAGCCCAACGAATTCCAGGGGAGTCTTTGGTGTGTTTGAGGGCATCCGCCTGCCCATGCACTCAGCCACCTGCCTATGTTTTTGTGGAGAATCTACAGTGTCGGGCGCTGGGAGGTCTCCGTATTGGGAATTACTGCACGCACCCCTCTTGGAGCTGCTGAATATTCATGAGGGAAGCCGAAAGTCCAATGTTTGGGGGGTTGAAATAGTAAGTCATAAATATAAATAAAGGCAGGCCACATGCTGCAAGGAAGGCTCTGAATGCTAACGAGTAGATGACGTCGGGCCCGCCGCGTGCCAGCGGGTTAGTGCCCGAGCGCGGGCGCGCCCCCGAGGGCGCGGACACGAGCGCGGGGAGGGGGCGGAGGGGGCGGGGTGGAGGAGGGGAGCGGAGCCGGGCGCCGGCCGAGCTGCGGGGGGAGCGCTCGCTGGCTCGCCGCTGCCGCTGCCGCTGCCGCTGCCGCCGCCGCCGCCGCCGCGCCGTGCTCCCGCCGCTCCCCGCGGCCCGTGGATGGGGGTGTCCCGCTGAGCCCCGCGATATCCGCCTCCCTCCGCCAGGACCCGCACAGGTGCCGTCGCGGGGGGCGACCTTAGCCCGACCGACCCACTGCCGTGGGTGGGGGTTGGACGGGGGGTGGTGAAGGAGAGGCCCCGCGACTCGGGCTTCTCCGCCAGCAGGTCTGGGGGCGCCGCAGGCCCGCTCCCCCAGCCGGTCCCATCCTGGAATCAGAATGGAAGAGCCCCGAGGCCGTGGTCCTCCTGCCCAGCCCTTCACGGGAGCGCAGAGCCTGGGCCGCGAGCTGTGGGATGATGGGCACTTCAAGCATCATCAGATCAGAGCCTCGGCCCCCCAGCCAGGCCTGGCGTGCGTGTGCGTTTGAGTGTGTGTGTGTGTGTGTGTGTGTGTGTGTGTGTGAGAGAGAGAGAG
>PITA01028038.1:0-19992 GCA_004023965.1 Spilogale gracilis
TTATTGTTACTAAATTTTTTTTTTCCAGTGTTCCAAGATTCATTCCCCATTCCCCACACCCAGTGCTCCACGCTTTAGGTGTCCCCAGTACCCACCACCAGGCTCTCCCATCCCTCCACCCCCCTCCCTCCAAGTCCCTCAGTTTGTTTCTGTGTCCAAAGTCTCTGTTGTTTCGTTTCCCTCCCTAGATTACCCTAGTAATCTTTTAAAGACTTTTGTTTATTTATTTGGCAGAGAAATGACATAGTGAGAGAGGGAACACAAGTAGGAGAGGCAGAAGAAGGCTTCCCACTAAACTGGGAGCCCAATGTGGGGCTCGATCTCAGGACTCTGGGATCATGACCTGATTCAAAGGCAGACACTTAACCACTGAGCCACCCAGGTGCCACTTAAAAAAATTTTTTTAACTTAAAAAATAAAAATAAGGGGCGCCTGGGTGGCTCAGTTGGTTGAGCGACTGCCTTCAGCTCAGATCATGATCCTGGAGACCCAGGATCGAGCCCCACATCAGGCTTTCTGCTCGGCAGGAAGACTGCTCCCTCTCTCAGTCCCTCTGCTTGTGTTCCCTCTCTAGCTGTGTTTCTCTCTGTCAAATAAATAAATAAAATCTTAAAATAAATAAAAATAAAAATAAAAATGGCCCCTTATCCACATACATGCCCCCAAATGTGAACAGATGTTATTTTCTTCATTTTAAAAAAATTCACATATAAACACTTCAAAGATATATATATAGTATCTGGCTTTAAAACCTCCTTGGGCGCCTGGGTGGCTCACTGGGCTAAGGCCTCTGCTTTCGCTCAGGTCATGATCTCAGGGTCCTGGGCCCACATCGGGCTCTGCTCAGTAAGGAGCCTGCTTCCTCCTCTCTCTGCCTGCCCCTCTGCCTACTTGTGATCCATCTCTCTCTGTCAAATAAATAAATAAATATCTTTTTTTTTTAAACACCTTTTTTTTTTTTAAGATTTTATTTATTTATTTGACAAAGAGAGAGATCACAAGTAGGCAGAGAGGCAGGCAGAGAGAGAAGAGGAAGCAGGCTCCCTGCTGAGCAGAGAGCCCATTTCAGCCTCCATCCCAGGACCCTGAGATCATGACCTGGGCCGAAGACAGAGGCTTTAACCCACTGAGCCACCCAGGCGCCCAATACATAAAAATCTTAAAAAAACAAAAAAAACAAAACCCTCCTTCTTCATTTAACAATACATAGATATGTTTTCCTGTATCACCAGAAAAACATGAAAAACTTCTAAAATGATTATATTGCACCTATACACAATTAGTTTGTTAAATCTTTCCCTATTTGAACTAATATGTCTCCAATTTTTTAAAAATGATTTTATTTATTTGAGGGCGCCTGGGTGGCTCAGTGGGTTAAAGCCTTTGCCTTTGGCTCAGGTCATGATCTCAGGGTCCTGGAATTGAGGCCCGCGTCCGGCTCTCTGCTCGGCAGGGAGCCTGCTTCTTCCTCTCTCTGCCTGCCTCTCTGCCTAATTGTAATATGTCAAATAAATAAAATCTTTAAAAAAAATAAAAAATAAATTTAAAAAAAGATTTTATTTATTTGAGAGAGAGAGAGATTGAAAGCATGAGAGGGAAAAAGGTCAAAGGGAGAAGCAGACTCCCCATGGAGCTGGGAGCCTGATGCGGGACTGGATCCTAGGAGACTCCGGGATCATGCCCTGAGCAAAGGCAGTCCCTCAACCAACTGAGCCACCCAGGTGCCCAATGGGGCTCCAATTTTTGATATAAAAAAGCTGAATTACTGGGTCAAAGGAACTGACTTTTTGTTACTGATACAGTGTGCATACCATAAAATTCACCCTTTTAAATTGTCTAATTCAATGGTTTTTAAATATATTCCCAGAGCTCTGCAACTATCACCATTATTTAATTTAGGACATTTTCATTATCCCAAAAGGAAACCCATACTGGTTAGGAATCATTCTCCATTTTCCCCCAGTTCCTGAAAGATACTTTTTTTTTTTAATGGGGTAGGGGCAGAGAGAGAGGGAGAGGGAGAATCCCAAGCAGGCTCCACACCCAGCACAGAGCCCAATATGGGACTTGATCCCACAGCCCTAAGATCATGACCAGAACCGAAATCAAGATTTGGTCACTTAACTGACTGAGCCACCCACGTGCCCCAAGATACTAACTTTTTAAGTGTCTTAATACATGACTACTTACCTTCCAGAAAGATTGTCTAGTTTATGTTGCTAACAACCATATGCCAGTTTTTACATATTTCCCCAGAATTAAATATTACCATTTGAAAAAACCTAATAGGGGCACCTGGGTCGCTAAGTCAGTTAAGCATCTACCTTCAGCTCAGGTCATGATCCCGCCCCACACTGGGCTCCCTGCTCATCGGGAAGCCTGCTTCTCCCTCCCCCAGTCCCCTGCTTGTACTCTCTCTCCTAACAATAAATATATCTTTAAAATTTTTAAAATAAATAAAAATAAACCAATAAGTAGAAATTAGTAACTCATTGCCATTTAAAATTTTTTACTACTACTGAAAGTGAAATGTTATATATCCATCAATACATTATTTTCTGCCTTTTTTCCCGTCCTTTTGTAAACTTTCCATCCCCTTTATTGGGGGTTAAAATCCAATTATCAGTCCAAATAAAATATTCCTTGAAAAAACTGGTTTCCAGAAAGGCATGAGAAAGTCTAAAACTAAACAATTTTTTTGAGGTTAACTATACCATGGATCCTCATTATTAGTATAGGTAAATTAGAATTTGCTATAATCATAGAGTTTATGCTATAATCATAAGCAAAATAAAGAACGTATGTCTTTCTTCAATCAAAGAAGATACTATTTCTGGGTTCCTTTGTTATTACAGAGTAAGCTTGTCTCACTGGCACTTCAGAACAAAGCCTCCCGTCCTATAGGGACAAAAAGCCCATTATTGTACAGCACTTGTAGCCGTCTGGTTAATGAGCCAGTCACTGGTAAATGAGAATGAAAAAAATTAACCCAACCCACATAATGTAGTGATCATTGTTGCTTACACAAAACAGAAATGAAACCAGCTAGCTGCTAAACACCTACTTTATGATGATGATTGTCCATTAGCATAAAGCACCCAACCTTACAATTAGGACAGATAAACACTGTTGGCAAAAGGGAGGCAAAAAAAAAAGCCAAGGCATTCTTAGGAGTCTCCCTGGCTACTAAAAGCAACAAGAACCTTCCAGAGACTAGCACTAGAAACATGAGCTCAACAGATCACAACTGCAATTTGATGTGTAAATTTTTCTCAAAGAACAAATGTCTCTACTTAAATAAGCCCTGCCTTTCCTGTTCACTGTTTTTCACTCATATGCTAACCATTTAAATCAGAACTGCTGTACCTTTAACCATTTCTCATTTTATTTGGGGGGAGAAGGAACATCTGTATTTTTTTTTTTTAAAGATTTTATTTATTTGACAGAGAGAAACACAGCCAGAGAGGGAACTCACGCAGGGGGAGTGAGAAAGGGAGAAGCAGGCTTCCCGCCGAGCAGGGAGCCCGATGTGGGGCTCCATCCCGGGTCTCCAGGATCATGACCTGAGCCGAAGGCAGCTGCCCAACCAACTGAGCCACCCAGGCGCCCCACATCTGTATTTTTTTTAATCATGGAAACAACAAATTCCATAATACCCCTTAGAATATAGGATGGTTAATTCTGACAACTGACAACTGACAGTTAAAGCAGATCTCAACAAGGAATCAGCTTGTGACTGCTCTAAAGCAGTGCCCTTAGTTGAAGGACTGTCTAGAATCCTAGAATGTTAAAAACTATAAAGGAGCTCCAGAGTCATCTAACCCTCCTTGAATCATGAGCTACTCTTTTTATGTATGTATGTATGTATGTATTTGACACAGAGAGAGAGAGAGAGAGAGAGAGAGAGAGAGATCCCAAGTAGGCAGAGAGGCAGGCAGAGAGAGAGGAGGAAACAGGCTCCCTGCTGAGCAGAGAGCTCGATGCGGGCCTCGATCCCAGGACCTGAGATCATGATCTGAGCCGAAGGCAGAGGCTTAAACCACTGAGCCACCCAGGAGTCCAATCATGAGCTACTCTTAACAGAAGACGGAAGGCTTAGAATGCACACACATCTCCAGGGCTCCCTGGTGCTCCCCTGATTTGCTAGGTCAGAGTTAAACTAGCAGGTTACTCCAATCTGTTCTTTTCTGAACCTGTGAGGCTACACTCTTGCAGACTCAGATATTCTTCCCCCAAATCACTCATTTACAGGTGGTGCTGAGGCTAATGAAAACACAAGCTACTGGAAAGAAAGGGCTGACATTTCGGCTATTATCCTAGAGATAATAATAACATATCAATGACCAGAATTAATATAGATTGGAAGATTTCTGACATAATGGCTATAATTGCTCTGGAACCTAAAAAAAAAAAAAAGGCAAGACTATACATCTCTCTCTTTTGTGTTGTTGTTGTTGTTTGCTTAGATTTTATGTATTTGACAGAGAGATCACAAGTAGGCAGAGAATCAGGCAGAGAGAGAGGAGGAAGCAGGCTCCCTGCGGAGCAGAGAGCCCGATGTGGGCCTTGATCCCAGGACCCTGAGATCATGACCTGAGCCAAAGGCAGAGGCTTTAACCCACTGAGCCACCCAGGTGCCCACTGTTGTTTTTTATTAAGATGCAAGAGGGCACATTCACAGGCACAGAAAAACCTTGACTGAGAATACGTACCATTGAAAGTTAAGAGCTACCTATTTGGGGTGCTGGGTGGCTCAGTTGGTTAAGCAACTGCCTTCGGCTCAGGTCATGATCCTGGAGACCCAGGATTGAGCCCCACATCGAGCCCCACATCGAGCCCCACATCGGGCTCCCTGCTCGGTGGGAAGCCTGCTTCTCTCTCTCTCACTCCCCCTGCTTGTGTTCCCTCTCTGGTTGTGTTTCTCTCTGTCAAATAAATAAAATCTTTTTTTTAAAAAAGAGCTACCTACTTAAAGTCTTATGATTTTTTTATACTCCTATTCAATCTTCTAATACCTCAAAATGTATAAAACATGTTAACAATGTATCATTATTCAAAACAAATAAGGAAAAAAAGCCAATGACCATCATATGTTTTTTAAACATTTATGAAGTCCAAGAACTAAACGTTTTCTTTTTGACATTCCTAACTGAAATGTCAACAGACATATATAACATGATGCTACTAGAATGTTAAGTCTAGTTTTCATTTTGAACCTCCCAAGGAAGCTCATTTCCTAAAACAACAATCCTATGAACTGCCATACCAAACTACCTTAGCTGTCACTCTGTAACCTTCACGGGTATGAGTCCTCTCTCCATAAAGTGCAAGAGTCCCAAGAGTCACACCTTCATTTTGCTGTAGCTCTTCACCTACATAGTCAAGAGGGATGGGAATGTAACAAGCAACCATGTTCTGGATACACAGTAGGCAAGCTACTAGGAAATGCCAAAGATAAAGACCAATCACAAGGCTTTAAGAGACCAAGAGTAAGAAAACAGGAGTGGAGTGAGATTCTAAGCATAGAGTATTAGTAAACTTCAGCATACACTGTTGAGGGCCAGCAAATTAAAGCTAATTACAACACCAGGGGCAGCTATGTTCAGACCTCAACTCCACATTCTACTTCAAGTCTCTCAGGCAAGAGGCATATGGAAAGTCCCCTGAGAAATAACAACATACATTCTACTGATTCATTTGTATTAATACACCCTTGGTTTCATTATTCATTTAAATCTTGATGGAGTTTTTATGTATCAACCAATCACACTTTGATCCAAACCAATTTTTTCCCTAAGAGTACAATCTCAATGTAGGTAAAAAACGAAGTTTTGACTGGATGGTTTGGTTTCAGGGGTTGTGATACGGGAGGTGGGAAAAGGAAGAGATCATTTTGGAAAATGCACTTGATTGATGTGCTACAGTTAAAGGTTTCTGATAGAGAGGAACAGAAAAGGAAGTAGGTACCTGGGGATCAAAGAAGCATTACCAAAAATAAATAAAGAATCCTGCAAGAAAACTTTATCACCAAGTTTGCTAAAGTCTCTGGAAGCAACTAATGTCAGAGACTGCTGCAACTCTTTTAACCTGAGTCTCCTTCAAACTGTGAGGAGTCAAAGCTGAACATCGTGTCTTTCTGTGATTGAATTTGAAATTGTTGTGCTCTAGTTCACTGAAAATCGTTCAGACAAAAATAAGAAATGTAATGGTTTTAAAAACAAGAATTTTAGGAGAAAAAGAATTTTTAGCAAACATATTTTCTTTGGAAATACATATTCTGTTCCATTTCAGACTTACCCAGAATAGGTTTGTTTGGTTTTTTTTAAAGATTTTATTTATTTGAGAGAGAAACACAGCCAGAGAGGGAACACAAGCAGGGGGAGTGAGAAAGGGAGAAGCAGGATTCCCGCTGAGCAGGGAGCCCGATGTGGGACTCGATCCCCGGTCTCCGGGATCATGCCCTGAGTCGAAGGCAGTCGCTTAACCAACTGAGCCACCCAGGCGCCCCCAGAATAGGTTTTTCATTCAGCTGAAAACTCCTCTCCCACCATACTTCAGTTCCCCTCGAATTTGGTGAATAATCCTTTCCTAGTTATGAATAATTTCAAAGTATGCTAGGCAGATCCTATGAAGACCTATGTCCACCTTCGGTCATGACCACTGAAAGCAGCAGTTCCCTTTCACAAGGCATGACACACAGACCCTTAAAGCATATTTATAGTCTCACTTTTCCAGCTGAGGAAAACTCACAAGTGCCTTTACGCATCCTCAGTTTCCCTGCCTATAAACCGTGCGTAAAGATCAATCTCTAATTCCTTGGAACAGGGAGGAGTTGCAATCGAAAATGGCTTTGAAACGGGTGAAATCTCACTATCATTATTTCATAACTGTTCTTCAAAAACTTGTATTTTCTTTCAAGTTGCAGCTTTGGAGGCTCTCATTGACGCTCAGACTTCACAAACTTCCTTGAGCAGGAGAAAGAATATCTAACGTGCTAATTCTAATTCAGATCACTTAAAAGCTTGTTTTCTTATCACACCTACGGATACCTTTACAACATCTCAAGCCTCACGCATCTACCCTAGTAACAACTACTAAAATCAGAGCTCGGAGGATGGTCTTCAAACCACATTTGAGCAAACAAGAGACAGGAAGTGATGGCCTTAAGTGACACAGCTCTCCCTAGCCAAAATGAGACACCCTCGCTCACTGCGAGCGGCTCAAGATGTTACGAGAAGCTCCTGGCATATGTACGGGATGAGGCTGCGGGAGAAGGTAAAGCAGGGACGGTTAACTGGAAGGCCCTGGGGAGAACTGCGGTGCCAAAGTCTGCAGGCGGGATGAAGTGTAAAGTGAAGCAAAATTAGGCAGGTACTGTACGGAGCCAATGCAGCGAAGAAAACAGGGGAGGCGAGAGGTAGAGCCCTAGAAAAACCTAACGAGTTCGCGCCTGGGAGGGTTTCCGAGGGTCCAGTTCTCTCACCAGAAAGCCGCGTTCAGCCCCAGGCACCACAGGGCGCTCCTGGCTGGCCGCTCCCACACCAGGGCTGCCTGCACCCGGCTCAGCAGCGGCTCGTAAGGCCCCAGCACCTCCACCAGGGCCCGCTGCGCCGCCTCAACCTGCTGGTCTCGCTCCCAGGAGCCTGACATAGCGCGGCGGCCCCTGAAAGTCGGCCCCGAAGCTGGACCTGGGGCCGCCGCCACCCCCTCTCCCTCCGCCATCTCCCCGCTAGCAGCCACAACATCCGGGGCCGCGGCCCGACGTTCACAATAAACACCAACTGCGCAGATGCGCAGTTCAGTAAGAGAGGCCGCGATCCTCCACAGTGCGCTTGCGCGGAGGGCCTAGCTCACATTCACCCGCAGGAAAGAATGCTACGTCAAAGCACGTCCTCTGCAACCAGGCGCAGAGCGCGACACGGAGCTGCGCACGCGCAGTCCGCTTGGCTGAAGCCAAATGAGTAAGGTCCTGCCATCGCCAGAACTCAGTTCTCATTGGAGCGGAGAAAGTTTGTGGGAGGAGCAGGTTGTTTGGCGCCTGCGTCGTGGGGCTAGCGCCTAGCGAGCCGCGACTTGGCTGGCGGGAGCGGCTGCAACGCTGGTGCCTGAGGAGCAATGCCGAGGGAAATCATCACCCTACAGTTGGGCCAGTGCGGCAATCAGAGTGAGCGAACCTCCGGCCCCTCCACTTCTTAGGTTTCTTAGATTCTATGGGATCTCGCTGTGTGATCCTGGACTCCAACTGCCCTTCCCAGAATCGTAGTTTTCCAAAGGCGGAACATGCCTGACCCAGTGTCCAGTTGCCCAGTCCCGAGGGGCCCTCCCCTCCCAGTCGCTGGCACACAGCCCTTTCCTCCTACGTGGGAGACTCCCGAGGCTTGACTTCTATCTTCGGACCCAGATACTCAGTCCCTCAGCTCCCAGTTGGAATCTGCCCAGACCCAGATATCCTCTTTCTCCCCCGTCCGCCCTCCTCCCCCAGTTGGGTTCGAGTTCTGGAAACAGCTGTGCGCCGAGCATGGTATCAGCCCCGAGGGCATCGTGGAGGAGTTCGCCACGGAAGGCACTGACCGCAAGGACGTCTTTTTCTACCAGGTGCCCCCAGCGACTTGGCCAGGGGGTCTGAGGGAAGGGCGGGGGCCTGATACCGGGAGACCTACTGGGCAGAGGAGCCCGGGAGGCTGGCTTGAGGAGGGAGGGCAGGCAGGAGCCAAAGCTGGGAAGGTGGAGGACTGGGCCTTAGCTGATTGGGCCCCCCTTGCTGGATGCCCCTTGACAGGCAGACGATGAGCACTACATCCCCAGGGCGGTGCTGCTGGACCTGGAGCCCCGGGTGATCCACTCCATCCTCAACTCCCCCTATGCCAAGCTCTACAACCCAGAGAACATCTACCTGTCGGAGCATGGAGGAGGAGCTGGCAACAACTGGGCCAGTGGATTCTCGCAGGTTATTTGCTATTCCCTGGCAGGACCCACAACTCCCTTCCTGGGTGAGGACAGGCGGTATGACTTCCCAGAGAGAGAGGAAACCAGATTAAGGATGTATGAGTAGTAGAGGGAGAGATGGCTGAGGAGGGTTCTTTTTTCTAAGTTAACTACATAATATGGTTAAGACTGCACTTGCTAGTGCTGTGTTCCAGGCTGTACTAATTGCTTTATGTATATCTTATTTAAACCTCCCAACAACTGTAGAGGTAGATATTATAGGTTCACGGCCTATTAACTTTTTCAGATTCCAAAAAGCTCTGAAACCAAAAAATGATTTATAACTTATTTAGTAGCAAAACCAAATCTTGGGTGCCTGGCTGGCTCATTCAATAGAGCATGTGACTCTTGATCTTGGGGGTTGTGAGTTCGAGCCCCACACTGGTTGTAGAGATTATTTAAAAATAAAATCTTTAAAAAAACAAAACCAAATCTCAGTGGAGATAAGCTATTTTTGTTTCTATCCAACTTGTCCTTACTCGTGTTTAGTGGAAGAAATATTACTATATTTGATTAACATACATCAGACACCCACTGGCGTTTTACTTAACATACATCATATATGCCATAGTACCTTACTTGAATGGGAAATATTTGAATTCCAAAACATACCTGGCCCTAAGAATTTTAAGTAAGGCATTGAAGAGTTGTATTGTTACCTTCATTATACAGATGAGGAAACTGAGTAATCTGCCCAGAGTCACTTGGTTAGATAAAACTAGAGCTATTACATGACCCCAGACAGTGTGGCTATAGTATTTGCTCATACTCATTGTGCTTTATGGCCTCTTGATGCAAATAAAAAGCAGGGCCACTGTGCTCAAAAAAAGGAATTTCATGTTCTATAAGGAGAATCCAGGGTAGCTGTTCTGAGATCAGAGTCCTTGTCCATGGTCCTGTCCCACTCTGATGCTCTCCATGTCTATACAGGGAGAGAAGATCCACGAGGACATTTTCGACATCATAGACCGGGAGGCAGATGGCAGTGACAGTCTAGAGGTAAGTGTCTTAGGAATGGTGCTGGGAGCTGTCATAGGAAAGGCTTGGCAACACCCTTTAGAAGCCACCTGTTAGGTATAAGACCTCCCATGTCCCCTTTGCACTGGATAGGCTACTGGGCTTTGTTGGACACAAGGCTGAGTCTCCTAAGCTATACATATGGGGGAGGGAAGTGGAGGAGAGGGCTCAGAAAAATAGAGGAGTCCAGGAAGTTGTCAGATGGGTCCAGTTTGCAATACAATACCTAGACACTGACTGCCTCTTCCCCATGTAGGGCTTTGTGCTGTGTCACTCCATCGCTGGGGGGACAGGCTCTGGCCTAGGCTCCTACCTCTTAGAACGGCTAAATGACAGGTAAGTCTGTGTTTCATGAGGCTGGAAAACTTGGTTTCCTAAGAAACTGGGAAGCATTCCAGATACACCCTCCTATTTGCTGGAACAGTGAAAGAGCCCTTCTGTTCAGTCCTGTGGCTAGCGAAGGGAAGGTACAATAACCAAGAACCTGATCACATTCTGGAGAGTTGTATCCGGAGCTTAGAATCTAGGCCCTAGATGAAGAGATGAAGGTTCACGGAGAATGGCTGGTTTAGAGTTAGAACCTTAGGTCCTAAGATGTGTCTCTGCTTCCTCCTTTGGGCTTGCAGACTTCCAAAAGTCGAGTCTCCCTTCTCTACTGATCCTGTGTCCCACCCCATTTCCCCATCTAGATTCAGCCACTTCCTGATTGTCATGAGCCCCATGTTTACTAGGCCTCCAGTCTCTTACCCTGACGCTCTTCTCTCAACCCCATTAGGTACCCCAAGAAGCTGGTGCAGACATACTCAGTATTTCCCAACCAGGATGAGATGAGTGACGTGGTAGTCCAGCCCTACAACTCACTGCTCACTCTCAAGAGGCTGACCCAGAACGCAGACTGTGTGGTGCGTCCTGGATTCTGCCATTCTCCACTCCAGCACCTCTGTCTTTCATCATTTTCCTGCACTTAGAAAGTCCATTTTGAACCTTTTGTTCCTCAGTCCTGTGCCAGTGCCTTTTGGATGAAGCACAAAAGAAATTAAGTTTCAGAGCCAAGCTACAGGCAGAGCTCCTGTTTTTTCTGTCCCCATAAATTTGTCATCCTCTTCTGTCCCCCCGCAGGTGGTGCTGGACAACACAGCCCTGAACCGGATCGCCACAGACCGCCTACACATCCAGAACCCATCCTTCTCCCAGATCAACCAGCTGGTGAGCCCTCACTCCTGGTGGACTCTGTGGGCTGGAACCCCTCCTTACTGGAGTGCCACCTCGGGAAGGGAGCCCCCACCCTCCCCAGGGCCAAGGCCCACGACACGGTGCCCCTGTCCCCAGGTGTCTACCATCATGTCAGCCAGCACCACCACCCTGCGCTACCCCGGCTACATGAACAACGACCTCATCGGCCTCATCGCCTCGCTCATTCCCACTCCTCGACTCCACTTCCTCATGACGGGCTACACCCCGCTCACCACGGACCAGTCGGTAGGAGCAGCCGCGGCAGCCCCTGCCCTCGCCTTTCTGTCCCCTTGCTGCCCCAGGAGGTGCCCTTTGCGGCCCCCAGAGGCTCTGTGCTCATCTCTGTGCCCATCCAGCTCCACGCTGATCCGCTCTCCTCTCCCCTCTGCCTCTGGCTCCCCACAGGGCCCGGCTCCGTGGGGTCTGCTGACGCTCCCGCACAGGGCCGTGCCCTTGCCGAGCTGAGGAGGGCTCAGGTTCCTGGTCCCACAGCAGAGGCCCAGTGTAGACCTGAATCTCAAGACGCTTCCCCAAGAGACCACGCTAGCACGCGTCTGATGGGGCTGAGGCATTGGACGGTGCCCTGAGTGCCGGCCTGGGCCCTGTGGCCCACTGTCCCCTCAGGTGGCCAGCGTGAGGAAGACCACGGTCCTGGATGTCATGAGGCGGCTGCTGCAGCCCAAGAACGTGATGGTGTCCACAGGCCGGGATCGTCAGACCAACCACTGCTACATCGCCATCCTCAACATCATCCAGGGGGAGGTGGACCCCACCCAGGTAGGTGAGGCCCCTTCGTGCCACCCCCGGAGCCCACAGGGGTAGAGGAGAGGCTACCACCACCACTGCTCTGTGCACCCCCTCCCCCCAGGTCCACAAGAGTCTGCAGAGGATCCGGGAACGGAAGCTGGCCAACTTCATCCCTTGGGGCCCTGCCAGCATCCAGGTGGCCTTGTCAAGGAAGTCTCCCTACCTGCCTTCGGCCCACCGGGTCAGTGGGCTCATGATGGCCAACCACACCAGCATCTCCTCGGTGAGGCTCACTGTTTGTACCTGTCTTCCCATATTTGCTTCCCTGGTTGGGCCTCACCTGTCCACATCCCTGCCACCCCTGCTTCTGGCTCTCTTAATGTGTGGATTGCCCAGCCTTGGTTCCCTGGCTCTCTGGGCCATACTGCTGCTCTAAGTTCTTTGTGATGCCTGCTCTCTGCACACACCAAGCTCTTCGAGCGGACCTGTCGCCAGTATGACAAGCTGCGGAAACGGGAGGCCTTCCTGGAGCAGTTCCGTAAGGAGGACATCTTCAAGGAGAACTTTGACGAGCTGGACACGTCCAGGGAGGTGGTGCAGCAGCTCATCGATGAGTACCATGCAGCCACGCGGCCAGACTACATCTCCTGGGGTGCCCAGGAGCAGTGAGGACCCCAGGACGGGGTCCTCATCTGCCTTATTGGTTAGCCCAGGCCCTGCCTGACTGATCACCCCCTCAGAGAACCGATCAGGGACCTCACATATCTCTTCCTCATAAACACACACACACATACTCTGTATTGGCCTCGGGACGTGTCTGTCTCCTCTTATGAGACTATTTATGTTTAATAAAGCACTGGACATAGTAAATCAAGTCACCGGTCTCTTAAAGGCTTGTAGATGTGCAGAAGGGGGATGCCTGTTCTTTCTCCATCACAATGAAAGGGTCTTCCCTGACTTCCAGCCTCTTCAACTCTGAGCAAATGCCTCCCCACCTTTTCCTTCGCTTTCTCATTTTGGAGAACACGGCAGTGGGGGGTGGTCCACACTTGTGAGACATTTCTTTCCAAAGCAGAAAGGCCAACAGATATTACCTACTTTCTTCCTGATATTCTGGGTCCCAGGTTCTCCCACAACCCCTCCGTGGGTCAGGTGGCCATTCTCCAGTTTCATGTTCCCATACCAGTGTGTCCTGTTAGTTCATCACAGCAGCAGGCCTGCAGCCACCACCACCACCAGGTCCTGGGCAAGCAACAGAGTTGGCCCAAGTGCTTTTAATCTTGTAAGCAGAATGTGCCTGAGAGTCAGTCCAAGAAATCCACTGGTCAGGCAGCTGGAGTCCAGGACAACCAGCTTAGGAGACCAAGGCCAAAGCCTAGACTGTAAGCAGGGCCCAATGTAGGCCCACAGCTAAGACTCCATGATTCTGTGTACAGATGGTCCCCATCTTAAAGGGCCAGTTGCTCTCTGGTGGAAGATTGCAAGGAAGTAGTAAATACATAGTGACCTAAATTTTCAGAATCACAAGAGCAAAGCAGATTGTCCTTAAGTTATGATGGATTGTAAGGGCCCCTCCAAAGATGAGGTTTGGATGGCAATAGCAGCTGTATATGTGGACACTATGCTAGGTACTTCACATTATTTTGTTAACTCTATGACGCGGTAGACATTATTGATCCTATTTTATAAACGAAGAAACTAAGACTAATCGTGGTTACCTTACCAGGTCTCCGACCTGGTAAATGACAGAGTGGGAGTCAAATCCTGGTTTGACTAATGGGCACCAGTCTTCCTTACCACTGCATGTCCTGCCTTTTGTGACACCTTAAGGGTCAGTACAGAATCATCCCATTCCTGAGATCTTCTGGAGCCACTGGACACACTCATGGTGGTCAGGTGTGAGGACCTTGAACAGCTGTGCAGACAGAGCAGGTGCAATCTCGGTTGAAGGGAGGGTCAGCCACAACTGGCTTCGGGTAAGCCTGCAAAGGGTCCCCATCACCCAGGTCAGGGTGGCTGGGGACCTGTGCCTGCCCTCTCATTACTGTCGCCACCAGGATGTCTGGGGCCAAAGCTAGAGGGTCAGCCCAATGTGTCAGGATTGGGGCTGGTGAAGGACCAGCCCAAGAAGGTATCTGTGTGAGTCCCTACAGAGGCTGAAGAGTACCCAGGAACTTTGGGCAAACGACAGTTTTTTTCCTCCTGGTTCACTGTTGACATGAGGACATCTTTCTCCTTCCATGGACCTAGTTATATTTAATAAAGCCTTGAACATGAGCAATGAAAAACATTTAGGCCAGGCCCTTAGGAACAAAAGGGACTGCTGGTCAGAGGCCGGGCCCCAGGCTGCTCAAAGGGTGGCAGGGAGGCCATTAGCCTGTCACCACCACAGTCAAAGCATGAACTTGTCACCTTCAGTTGCCAGGGCCTGCAGGAGGCTGACTCAGGAGAGCCAGACTGGTCGGTATCAAGTGGCCGCCTGTCGTGTCAGTACAGAAGATGACTTCAGGGAAAACCTGCGTGCACCTGGTGCTTCTGGGCTCCGCCTCTGGCCCCTGCACCACTGGGCACCTTGCCTGGCTCCCTTGACCGCCTCTGCCCCTGATGACCAAGCTTTCATCACCTGGGGTATCCGCGCAAGTGACTGGTGCTGAGTGGGGGTCATGAGCGCTGGCAGATGTGGCCACAAGCCCAGGACCTTCCTTTGCCAGACCCAGTTCAAGGGTGAGGAGCCCCAAGGGGAGGCAGTCCTGAGGAAAAGTTGTGTGTGGCCAGTACTCCAGTCACCAACCCTGAGCGGAGAATACCCTGTGTGGGTGGGTCTCCCAGAAAGGAGGGCTGGATCTGCAAAGACGCCTCTTGTTTCCTCACTGCCAAGGGCCAGACGCTAGAAGCATAGGAACGCACCTCAGTGCCAGCTTCAAAGCCAGGCCCCTCCCCCAAGGCTATTTCCAGATCACCCATCACCCAACCCCCAGCACCTCTCCCAGTTCTTGGCCAGCGGCAAACCCCAAAGCATGGCAACTAGAGGGCAGCGAGGAGGCCAGGTGGAGAGGGAGGAGGGCCTCTGGGGGTTAGGGCAGCAGGTGGTGCTGGTGGTGAACAATCCATGGTCTGAGAGACTGCAAACCGCTAAAGTAACTGTCCCCATGAGATGGGAAGGTGACTGCGGAGAAAGACTGCTCACGCCCAGAACAGGAACCTCTTTGACTAAACAAGAAAAAATCAGCCATTTCAGAGAAATAGTCCCAGGACACCCGTGTGATGTGGTCCAGGGACAGAGCTCTGGTATCAGGAAGCACTTTATAATACAGAGTGGTATAAATGATCTGGAACTTATGGTTGTCACTTTGGCAAGTGTACTGGGACAAGGTGAAGAGGGGACAAGCACAAGGGTAGGTCGGGAGCTCACGGTCAGTGCAGATGCCGGACGGGATGGTGAGTCAGTCCACTCAGCCTCATCGTGGTCTCCACTGGTCACCAGTATGCTCTATCTCCCTAGAAAAGGGCTCTCCGCAGTGGAGAGTCAAATCCAACATCAGGACACGTTCCAGGAGGTCCATCTCCACCACTTGCTCACCTTCCATCCCTCTTGGGTTGCCCTTGGAAAGTAATGGGAACATTTTAAATTGACATTCTGGTTTTCTAACCCATCATTTATAAGTTTTTTTTAAAGATTTTATTTATTTGACAGAGAGAAACACAGCCAGAGAGGGAATACAAGCAGGGGGAGTGAGAGAGGGAGAAGCAGGCTTCCTGCCCAGCAGGGAGCCCGATGTGGGACTTGATCCTGGGTCTCCAGGATCATGACCTGAGCCGAAGGCAGTCGTTTAACCAACTGAGCCACCCAGGCACCCCCCATTTATAAGTTTTAATGAAATTCCCCAGGGCCTGGTCGCTGCTATGTGAATTGGTAAAATCAAGTTTCTTGCAAAGCTGCAGGCTCGGTCAATCAACGTTTAACACACTCTTGAGATCCAGTGGGAAATACCCTCCTCGTATCGCTGGCGTTGCTATAGTGGTGACTCAGGCCATGGACTCCAGAGGTATGCAGGTTATCCCTCCAACCCTCAAATCCATTATGAATTATGAATAGGGTGACTGAAAGCTCCAAGTCTCAAGAACCCTTCAGATTTGGTTTTAACTAAAATACTCGTTCCCTAAGTCCTGAGAAAACCGGGATAGCTGGTCACCATAAATAAAGGAACACCACCAAGAATGATGAGCGAATCTTAAGGCAGTATATATGAATTATCAGGGCTGAATTAAGTCCTGTAGACAGTTGTTCATTTTGTTCATTAATTAAGCAAACATTCTTTAAAAATAGAGTCCAAGGGGCGCCCGGGTGGCTCAGTCGTAGTCTGCCTTCGGCTCAGGTCATAGTCCTAGGGTCCTGGGATTGAGCCCCACATCGGGCTCCCTGCTCGGCAGGAAGCCTGCTTCTCCCTCTGTCACTCCCCTGCTTGTGTTCCCTCTCTAGCTGTGTTTCCTTTTGTCAAATAAATAAATAAAATCTTAAAAAAAAAAGAGAGAGAGACCAAGCTGCCCATCAAGCTTCATAATGGACCCTACCTAAGGGGTTTTCCAATTTTATTGGGAGTAGGAAATAGAACGTAAAATACAATTAAAATGGGTATAATATAATTTTTACACATGATCATATATTCTATTATTTGGCTTTTTTTTTAACGACATAAGCTGCCCACCCAACATGAGGCTTGAACTCATGACCCTGAGATCAAGAGTCTTATGCTCTACCAAGGTGCCCCCATTATTCTGTTTTCTTAATTAAATGTCTCAAAATATAACGTTGTAAAATTTTAAGTGCTATATGTAAAATATTACATGAAATAATATTGAAATCATTATTGAGCACTTAATATGCACCAACTACTGTTCTAAGCACTTTACATACATGAGTTCATTTAATTTTGACAACTGTATAGATAGGTACTGTCTTATCTGGATTTTTACAAACGAGGACACTGAAGCTCAGAGTCACACAGGCCGAGTAATGATCTTTCCTCCCCTGGAAAGGGAAAACTTAAGGAGATGCCTAGGTGGCTCAGTCAGTTAAGCGTCTGCCTTCAGCTCAGGTCATGATCCCTGGGATTGAGTCCTGAGTCGGGCTCCTTGCTCAGTGTGGAACCTGCTTCTCCCTCTGCCTGCTGTTCCCCCTGCTTGTGCTTTCTCTCTCTCTGACAAATAAATAAATCTTAAAAAAAAAAAAAAAGGAGGAAACTTAGAAAGAGATGTGTTAACTGTCATATACATGGTGGACTGTCAACTGCAGGAGCCTCTACGGTGACCCTCCAGGGAGGAGAACAGGGCCAGTGGAGGGGACTATGAAAGGACAGCTTGCAGCTCTGCAGCAGGAAGAACATCCACACGCATGCTATCTTCAGGTGGCATGAGAGGCCACACGGACTGTGAGTACCCCTTTACTGAACTCACCCAAGTGAGTTCTGCATGAGGACTAGCCTGAAACAGTTGAGTCCTAGGAGATGGATGGGGTGACCTTCAATGTGCCTTCCAGCCTTAGGGATTTAGGAATTTCTTGGAAACAAATTCCATTTATAATAAAGTGTATTCCTTTATTTGTATTTATATTTCTTTTTTAATAAGTCTTCACACTCAGCATGGAGCCCAACACAGGGCTTGAACTCACAACCCTGAGATCAAGACCTGAACCACCATCAAGAGCTGGACACATTCAACCAATGGAGCCATCCAGGTGCCCCCAGGAATTCATTTTTAAAACAAATATATTAAGGCCTACTGTGTGCCTGAACACTTTCCAGGAACTGGGGATCTCTAGGTGCATAAGCTAAGGTCCCAAGTGTCAAGAAATTCTTAGCCCGAGACACCTACACAGCAAAGTGATAGTTAAGGTAGTAGGAAACAGTGTGTGCTCAGTAAATATTTACTGCATGTTAGCAAGAATGAAGGGCTCTGTGAGGCCAGTGTGGGAGTCACACAGAGGAATGATCCGTTGACAGGAGTTCTGAAGGAAGCTTTCCAAGTGGAGACATACAGGAAGGGGACTCACATGTGCTAAGGCCCTCGCTGACAAGGAAGCATGAGATGGAGTTTACTTCTCTTGGGGCTCAGCCACCCCCTTCCCGTGAGCTGGGAGGGGGAAGCTCACAGCAGGCAAATGAGGCCACCCGAGCCCACCTGGGGCTGAGGGGAGGCCAAGGGCAGAGAAAAAGAGTTATGGCCCAACCCAGGTATGACAGAAGTCTTCCCAGAGAGAAACCAACGGGGCCTTGAGTGCAGGGGGAGTGGTTAATGTGTTGACATCTGGAGGGAAAAGCATGGTGGGCAAAGGGAAAAGGAGCTGAGGGGGCCGGGAGGCCTAGAAACAGGACAGTGGGTTCTGGAAACTGCAAAGACCCAGAAGGTGCATTTGGGGGAGCAGCAGGAGACAAGGTCAGGTTGATATTCTAAGACCAGACAGGTCATGCAGGGTCTTTCATGCCACACAGAGTTTGGACTTCATTCTCCGAGCAAAGGGGAATCCCTGAAGACCAGCTGAGAAGCTACAGTCACCAGCCTCCCCTCTCTGGACTTTTCACCCAAAACGACACAGCACCTCTGCCCCCATCCCCTGCTTTTTATTCCCTCCTGTTCCCTTAACTGTTCCTGCAAATCGGTATTTGGCAGACTCTGATATCAGAACTCTAGCCTAGGTCCTGCTGTTCCTTCCTAAAGGTGAAATCTTAGATACCGCAGCCCACACCGATGGTCTTAATCATTTTGTTCTCGGGCCCCATGGCCTGCCCTGCCCTGAGCTGCCCCACACCAGCTCTGCTCAGCACACTGCCCCACTTTCTTCCCTCCCCGAAGGCCCTCACAGATCATTCCTGACCAGGAACACTCGGGGCTCCCGCCACGCTCAGCCACGACAATCCCCTTTCTGTCCCCAGTTCACCACACGCATAATTTCACGTTATTTTGTTAGTCTTATGATTGTATTTTTGTCAAGTAATTTCCTTTTATAATACTCTCAAATACAACCCCATGTGTTCTATAGAATGTTCAGGCATTCTGGCAAGAATTAAGTTCCGGGTGACTGGCTGGCTTAGTGGGTTAAGCCTCTGCCTTCAGCTCAGGTCATGATCTCAGCGGCCTCGTCCCGGCATCTGGCTCTCTGCTCAGCAGGGAGCCTGCTTCCTCCTCTCTCTCTGCCTGTCTCTCTGCCTACCTGTGATCTCTCTCTCTCTCTCTGTCAAATAAATAAATAAAATCTTTTTTAAAAAAAGAATTAAGTTCCAATAAATACTCGATTTCAAAATACGTACTGTCAAAAAACTTTTAAGGGGCACATGGGTGGCTCAGTCAGTTGAGCATCTGCCTTCAGCTCAGATCATGATCCCGGGGTCCTGGGATCGAACCCTGCATCGGAGTCCCTGCTCAGCGGGGAGCCTGCTTCTTCCCCTCTCTCTCTGCCTTCTTCCTGCACTCGTGCTCTCACTTGTTCTCTCTGTGTCTCTCAAATAAATTAATAAAATCTTACGAATGCATTTTTTTAAAGATTTTATTTATTTGGCAGAGAGAGACATAGTGAGAGAGGGAACACAAGGAGAGGGAGTAGGAGAGGGAGAATCAGGGAGCAGGGAGCCCGATGTGGGGCTCAATCCCAGGACCCTGGGACCATGACCTGAGCCAAAGGCAGCCACCCAACTGAGCCACCCTCAGCCTGCCTTTAAAGTGAAACTGGAATAGTGTAAAAGGGCACTGTTTCTATTATATATTGCTGCCTTAAATTTACTGTAAAACATGAGGCATAAAACACTGATTTACTATTTCTCTTGCTTGTGTGAATTGATTCTGGCTCACTCGGGCCATTACAGATGGCCGGAACAGGTGGAAAGTCCAAGTTGGCTTCGTCCACATGTCTGGCAGTTGGTGCTGGATAGGGAGCCTCAGCTCTCCTCCTCATGACCTCCCAACCTCTAGCAGACAAGCCCCACCTCCTTGTATAGCAAGGTGTCCAAGAGGACAAAC
>PITA01028039.1:0-19995 GCA_004023965.1 Spilogale gracilis
CGCCAGTTCCTTATATACTTTTTGCCTTCTCATATCAGTCCCTGTGAGCTTCAGCCCCCTCCTCTGGAGAATGGGACTGATATCATCAGTCCTGAAACCCTCCCAGGGCCATCATGGGGATCAAGCAGGGTTATGCAGATGACATCGTTTCATAAGCATTAGCTGAGAATGTCAGTATTTCTACATGGAGAACTGGCAAGTGGGAACACTCCCTTCTTCCTCTGCCTCCACCAAAAAGCATGTTGGGGGGCGGCGGGGAGAGCGCAGATCACATTCTCAGGGACCATAGTGTCCTAACACGCGTCACCATTATCCTTTCCAACACAAACATAACAACGTTTCATATGTTGCACGAAATAAGCACTTGGGTTTAAATATAACTCTTTCTGTTAAATCGATATTAAAAAAAATGCCTGCATGGGGTAATTATTTTCCCTAAAGAGCACCAGGAATACATTGCAGCCTCCTTCCTGCCTAACAGTGTGTAGTAATAAAAGGTCTATCACCCTCAGAATGCTTATTACGGTGACAAATCACTAGAAGGGGAAAATGATTTAGTAGCTGCTCGATTCCGTTTATTCGGATCCTGCGCACTCCACACCGGAGGCGTGCAACCCCGTGCGGAGGGTGTGCGGGAAGCTGTGCGGTCAGTTTTCCACCTGGATATCGTTTTCAAATCGTAGCCGAGCAATTAAATTTTTTATTACTGAAGTTCGATCACCTCCCTCCCGCCACCACCTTTCCCCAAATAGCAATTCTCTTGTCTTCTCATCGAAGTGAGCCCTGCTATAACTTTAAGAGCATGAAAGCGAACGTGGGGAGGAGGTCAGTGTGTGGGGCACCCAGCAGGTTTGATGTGTCAGTGGATAAATGATGGGATCACATCTGGAACAGTTTGGTGAATAAATAAAATGTGAAACCTCATATATCACTGCCCACCTTCCAATCTGTAAGGGAAAGAGCAAATAAATTCTCTAATGACCTTGTAAAGCACATAAAAGATATTGAATAAACTCTAGAAATTTTGTGGCTAAAAGTGTCCATATTAAATAACGAATTTAAGAGTGGGGAAAATGCTTGAAATATAGGATGAGTCTCCCCCATAAAGTGCTGTTTTATTTTATGTGTTATTTATTAGTCCATACTTATACAGCTCTGAATAATGTAATTTAGACCTTAACTCTGTGTTATAAAAACACTCTTCCTTCAGCTAGGCTCCCAGGCGACTTTTATATTTACACCTAGGGAAGCTTGTTCTCGATTTTTACGGCTTTGCCTGCCCCAAGATCCTGCCATCGACAGCCATCATTGACTTATGCGTATTTCCAGAGCCATTAACTTTAGGAAGTCTCTGTGACAACACGGGTACAGGAAATTCCATTCGCCAAATATTAATCAGGATCGAGGTGCCACCTAGGGCTCCTCAGGACAGGTTTGGAAGAGGGAGGAGGCCAGAAGTGGCCTGTCTTGTGTCGTTTCTAGTCTCATTTCTGCCCCTGACTTTCCGTGTGGCCTCAAACAAGCCTCTTCTCCCTACCTCTACTTCCTCCTCTGCAAAATAAATAATGGGGTGGGGGGGGATGGTGGCGATGGGGTCTGGCATGCCGGCCCGGGGTTCTCCCAGCTCTGGTATGTCTCGATTCTCTGATTTGTCAGCTTGGACCAGCAGCAGCTGCCTGGCCAACAGGTAAGTTTGATCACGGTACTGAGAGAGACACAGGCCAGTGAGAGCCCTTCTGCAGTTCCTCTGGTGATTATGAAAGGGGAGAGGAGATTATTTGAGCCAAATCTTAGGTTTTGCTGTCACCGTAAACTATCACACGTTCCTAGGTGGCTAGGGGAGTAGACCTAGCCGTTCTCAGTGACAGTCATGCAGGAGATCGAGAGGATCTGACCCAGCTTTCCATGTGTTCAACCAGTATTGTCTGGGGACAGGTCCAAGGACATGGGGAACCAGGGCCCTCCCTCTGTCCTTCCCCAGCCAATGCCCCAAAGCCACTCCTCTCGCAGTAAGTGAGGCTGGTGCCCCCACCCCAGGAGCCTGGCTCGGGCGGTCGGAGAAGAGCGGGGCTTGTTGCCCTTCCTGTCTCATTCTGTTCCTCCCCGTCCTACTAAGATGGCTGATCTGGGGCAAAGCTGCCGACTTGCTGGTCTTCGCTGGTTGCTGTGGAAGGATTTGATAATGTGATAATGAGACCCTTGGTCTTGGCTCTGAGTGGCGGCCTCTTTCGCATGTACTGAGCACATCTGCAAATACTCAGTTAAGGATGCAATTAGCCAGTTGTTTCCCCAAATGACAGATGGTCAGCTAACTGCTGTAATTGTCCAGCAGCTGAGTATTTACAGGTGTATACTGGACATCCCCAGCATCAGACTGTCGTGGGAACCACAGTCACATCAGAGAGAAAATTTGCTGATTTTCAGGTCTAGCTTTGGGCATGTCACTACATATACATTTGGGGATTTGGAAGAAAATGTCATCCACGGGTCAGACAAGTCTTGGTTTCCTTGTCTATCTAAAGTAGAGATAATACTAGGGCCACGCGTTTACTGCGCAGGGACTGATGCTGCGTCCTGACCCCGCGGGCACTTCTCTCATCGGGAAATGATCGTGTTTCCTGTCTAGATGAGGAATTCGTGTCTACAAACATTGCACACATAAGAATCCATGGATTAAATGAATGCAAGAGTATTATTCCTTGGATCAAAACAAGTTGTTTAACATGGGTGGAGATCAGATAGAATGCACATTTTCACAGCTTTGAGTTTCTTCCAAGGCACTGGCCCCGTGTGTGGCACCTCGGCTGGTGTGACCCACCACGGAGTGCATAGACTCAGCAAAGGGGAAGGGAGGAGGCAGTAAAGTGAGGCAGTAAGGCAGTAAGGCAGCCAGGGCTGACCATCTCTTCCCAGAATGAAGAATCGGGTCTCTCTTGGTTCTTGACCACTGAGGGCCAGTGACACCACAGCCCAGGAGATCATGTAGCAAACAGTCAGCGGGGTGACCAAGAAGGGACCAAACTTTTGGCTGAGGTTCGGTGTTGATGGATGATATGATTCCTGCTCCTTCAGTTTCGCTCTTCCTCCTTCCTTCAGCTGAGTTGGAGTGAGGCTGGCTGTTTCAGGGTACCCCTGAATTGCACTGCTGTGGCCATGAGTTTGTGTCGAACTGTTCACCCTTGGAAGTCAGCCCTGTTGGGCATAGGAATGCTATTTATGGTGGGGCAGGAGGTCTTAACCTGGATGGTGCCCTGGCCCCCTTGGTGGTCTGCCGAAGTCCATCGGCCTGTATCAGAAAAGCCTTTAAAGGCATAAACTAAAGTACATGAGATGATGAAAGTAACCAACACTCCTAAGGTATAGTTGTAACAGGTTTTACCTATTCCCAGGTCTAGAACCCCTGCCAGAGGAAGGCCAGCCCTGGGCCAGGGCACCCCTCGCCTCCTCTCTCTCTTCTGAGCAGTGGTCTTTGGGAGGAAGGACAGTTTGAACTTCAGCATTCTCATTTGTGAAAAGAAATGAATGGATTAGATCATCTCTTGAGATCCCTTCTGGTTGTGATATTTCAAAGATTTAATGATGTTGTTGACCACTTTCTGTCATACCAGTTCTGGGGAAAGCGGATTATAGAAGAGAACATGAAGTCTGGCATCCACAGTCCTGGGGTAGAGGCACAGATTTCCTAGTTATTAACTGTGTAATCCTGGGCAAATGACTTCACCTGCCTCAGCCTTAATTTCCTTATCCGTAAAATGGGAACAATCATAGTATCTACTTTATAGGGTTAATGTGAAGCAGCGATCAGAGAATATTTTTGTTTTCTTCTCAGCTGGTTCCAAAAGGACTTGCGAGGGCTTCACGACGCATTCCCAGTTCAATATGTAAGGCGTACCAGGTCCTGGGAAACTGGCTAGACAATGATGTCTCATTTGTTGCCTCAAATTACTCTTTAGAGTGTCGTAAATCAGGCTGGGTCTGGGTCTGGGTACCACACACGGGCTCTACTCTGCACCAGCACCTATTTGCACGGCCTCAGTTTACAGCAGAAGCAACTGAGACCCCGAATCTCAAGGACTCCTCTCTCTCATTCTCTCCCTTCCTCCCCGTCCATCTCTTTCTGTCTCTGTCTCTGTCTCTGTCTCTGTCTCTCTCTCTCTCTCAGGCTCTAACTAAAATGGGCACTTTGACATTTTCCTTCAATTTCTTAACTTTGTGATAAAATGCTAATGCTAATTTTATTCTCTTCATTTCCATTAAAGGGAACATAAAGAATTAATCTTTCCTTTAAAAAAAAAGCATGCAGTGGGAGTAGGGGTGGGAAGCAGTCTCCCTTTGCTATCTCCCACAGCCCTGGAAGCCAACAGTGAAATTTCAAACTGCCTCCTGGCTTCCTTGCTCAGTGAAAGGCTGATGGTTTGATTAGTGAAATTGCTATTGAAGGCATCACAAAAGATTTAGTGATTAATTTTCAAAAATTAAGGATTATGCCCTCTCAGATCATGACAGCTAATGAGTTGCCCTATTTCCAGATCTTGGCATCAGGGATACTCATTGGTTTTAAAAAAAAGCATACAAAGTGATGAAAATACAAATACCTCACAAGGAACTTCGGATTCAGCCACTGTAATGTTGACCTAAGTAGAGGAATCAAGAACGTTTTGCTGTTTATGTTTCGTTGGTACTTGGAAGGCTTGGGAGGCCCCTGTATTTCCAGTACCCTGTTTGCTGCCATGCCCACTGCCTATATTTCCAGACGGATCTCCCAGACTCACAGTTCGTAGGTACTCCCCGACCCCCTCAACCCAGGAGAAAGACCCCGCTGGCCTTAGCACAGCCATCACTGTCACCATCACTGAACCATCACTGGACCATAAACTGTGGCCCCTCTCGTCCTCAGGGCCAACCCGATGCTGGGTCTCTCTTTCTCCTAGCAGCTCGTGGCTTTCTTATTTGACAAAAAAAAAAAAAAGAAAGAAAGAAAGAAAGAAAGAAAGAAAGAAAGAAAGAAAGAAAGAAAGAAAGAAAAGAAAAAAGGAAAAGATGGCATCTCCTAGCGCACAACTCACATTTCTTACAACATTAGGGAATAGATGGAAATATGTGTATTCACGATCAAGCCTCCTTTGCACTCGTAAAACGTGTGGCTGTGGAAGGAAAAGGATCATACTCTTGAGAAGCACCCCTGTTTTGTTCTATTACAGTAGAAACATTGTCCTCGTTAGGGGCCTGTTTCTAAAACATTCCTAGGACTTTAAATCTGAAAATGAAAAAAGCAAAAGAAAGTTTCCTACTGGAGTCTGCCAAGGCAAACACATGGCCAGTCCCTCAGAAACTAGAGATCACAGGATCATGCAGACAGTCCCAAGGGGGTCATCAAATGCCCTAAATGGAAAATGATTGCTCGTGCGGAATGTAAGAATATGGAAAGCAAATGTGGAACCCTCCCCCAGTGCCTCCGAACCTCCTTGATTGGGACAATTTATTAAATCACCAGATAGGGAAGAACAAAGTTGCCTTTAGGGACCAGCTAATTTCATGTTTTAGTTGCTGGTAAATAAGTCAGTCGCAGATAAATGTACCTAGCATGTGAAGGTTTCATTTGTGGAGGACCAAACACCAATACTGATGACTATTCCAGCCCCTGTTTTCTGCCATGAGCACCAAGAGGGTCCAGGGCTACTGGAAAATTTTGTGTACATTGTACATTATACCACCCTGGGGGTGGTGTCCTTCCCTTAGTAAATGGCCAAGATTTATATATTTCTTAGACCAGTTTCCCATTTATGTAAATAGTGACCAGTGGAAGGGGGGACTTTGTTTGCTTATTTTCACAAAAGCTAGCAGTAACCTTGGGATGGACCATCCCCTAAAACTCAACTGTGTACACTAAGATGCCCATCAAGCCATATGACATGGGATCAGAAAGGGCTTAGCAGGGGAAACAGAGGCCGAGAGGAGATCTGGATCTGGAGGCCCCCCCCATCTTCCTTCTCACGTGTACCTCTGCTGCAGGGGGTATGTGTCACAACTTTGACCCCAAGCCAGTCCCTCCCTCTCATCTGAGGATTCTGGGATGCAACCAATATCCTTTCTATATCTTCTGTAATTTGATAAGAATTTATACACTTTTAGACTACAGACCATAATGTTTTCCTGTAAATGTTTTCTCTCTCTTCCCTGGTGCCCACAGAGCAAAGATTCTCAACCAGGTGGGCTATTGTCTTCCAGCAGGCTTTCCACCAACCAAAGTGGAGGGCTTCTCATATTCGCTGCTGACTGTGAGATAAAGGCTCTTCTCTTCAGCCTGGCAAATATGGCCCTCCGTGACCTGGCTGCTGCTTACTTTCCATCTTCCCCTCATTTAGCAAAAGTAGGTGTCTCTGACAGTGGCCACCCAGCCTACTTGCTGTCCCTGAAACATCTGCCATTATTTCCTGGTCCCATGACTTTGCTCTCACTACTCAGTCTGCCGGAAACATCCTTCTTCCCTCTTCTTTGCCTGCTAAGGGATTCCCAGCAGGCAAAGTTCTGATCCTTTTGTCTCCATGGAGCTTTCCCCTTACTTTCTCTTCAGCACATGCCCTCCATTCCCAAGAGCACTCTGCATCCCTCCTGTAGAGCTTGTTATACCAGGATTCTTGATGTCCGTGTCTGTGCCCTCACTAGACAAGGCAATGGACTCAAATGGGGAGAGGGGCAATGCCCGTCCTGGTCACCACTCTTAGAACAAAGCGTGCCACAGATCAGGCATTCAATAAGTGGTAACCAGAGTAAAAGGAATCAGTCAATGGGCTTTCATCAATTCACTATTTTATTCAAAATATTTATCAAGTACCTATTCTGGGCTAGGCCCTAGGGAACCGACCAACAAGATAGATGCTGTGTCTGCCTCATCGGAGCTCACAGACCATGGGGAAGGTGAGAAGGTACCAGTTACCAAAGACTTTGACAAGCATCTCTAGAGAGTATGCACGGGATGCCAAGGAGTGCACAGACCTACGTTTCTTGGAAGAAGAGGAATTTCAGTTGATCTGAATGATGAGTAGGAACTAGCCAGGTGAGGAAGGTGGGAAGAGAATGTGTTGAGAGCAGAACGTTTGAAAGTGAGGGTGGGCATGACTCACACAAGGACCCGCGAGGAGGAGCTCTGAACCCAAGCCCTGGGGGTCTTGAAGACAAGAGGCTGGAAAAGTAGACAGGACATTTTAGGCCATGGAGTGGAGGCAGAATTTGTCCTAAGAGCAAAGGGGAAGGTTTGAAGGGTTTCTGCAGGGAAGTGATACTCAGATGAGCCTGAGATTTCTTCTGCCCCCGTCACCTCTTCCATGGGGCATGGAGGAAGAAGCCAGGCCCAGTCTGGACAGTTGCCGGGTTTATTTGAACATCAGCACCTATATCCCCTAGGTCCACTTCCTGTTCCTGGAGACTGCCACCATCTGCTTTTCTTGCCATTACCCGGAGAGGCTTCTTTCCTCCTCCCGACCTGTTCTCTCCTGGCGAAGCAGCTTGGGAAGCCTCCTCCCCTGTGGTTGGGTTCTGATTCCTCTCACTGTACCTACTGGCCTATCCCCCACCCACCCATCCCCCACACCTGCCTAGTGGCCAAACCGCTTATGGTGCCATAAGACATCTTCAGACTCCTTGGGACTGTCAGCCAGGGCCCCTTTGCTCTTCGTTCCCACATCCGATTAAAATGCTTTGAATTGTAACATCTTTGGGCAAGTACTTTGGCTTTGGTATTTGCAAGTTGTGCTTACCTGTATTCCGATCTCTAAATAAGTACACCCAGCTCTATGCATAGCAACTCTCACAGTTACATTGAAAACATGCTACCCAGGACCCCTCTGTCTTTGTTTCCTGTCTTTGCTGGGGCACAGAGTACAATGAGTGGGTACTGAGGCACTGTGTTTGTGGTAGTGGGACTGGCAGCAGGCCTGACTTTGGCCAATTACGTGCTCGGAAGACCTTCTTTAGCCCTCATAGACCTCAAGTTTAAAGTTTCCTGTTGCTCTTCAAAAGAATGCAAACCCTTCAAGGGCCTTATTTATGTTGCAAAGCTTCAGGAATAGATACACCACCCAACAGTGCAAAGATGGCCTGACACATCGTGGCACATCCACATAAGAGAGCACACTACCTTAAAAAAAGTGGTGATGGGGAGGATAGAGGAACCGGCAAGCAAGTCCAAGTTCAGAGCAAGAAGCAAGCAATGAACTTGTTTGTGCAATCATCATGGCTGGGAAAAGTTATAAGCTTGTGGACAGGAGTTGGAAGAGAATACACAAGACAAAACCAGTTTACAACTGGAGTACCCAGTAAATGATAGTTATGAGGTACTTCATGCACATTACTTAATCTAATGCTCATGACAAACCTGAGAGGTTGGCACTGTCATCATGGTCATTCGTGGAGCAGCTGTAGATCACATTTGCAGGGAGTGGCTGACTCAGGACCCAAAAGTTGGTTGTCCTTCCCCCATGAATTCCTGTTTGATTTACGGAGCTAGTGGAATCACAGGTGAATTCTTTCGCTTTGCATTTCTATAATATTATTGGCAGCAGTGTCTGAATCACAGGGCTCTGGGTTTGAATCCCAGAATTCCCCTTCATGAGCGGTGCGACCTGGGACGTCCAGCTTCCTCTGCTACTAAGTGAATTAAAGGATTGTTTCTAACTTGTTAGTGTTGTGAGGATTCATGAGATAATGTGCACAAAACATTTAATCTAGTGTCTGGCACACAGTAAATATTAAATTCATTGACATTGCTGTTATTACATTGACTTATACAACAGAATTTTAGGCCTCACTCATGGCAGAAGAAAAGGATTAAGGAGATTGGGGTCATGAACATGCTTGGTGCCTCTCCAGGTTGATATGAGGCTGTGGATATTTCTAGCAACAGGTCCCTCCTCACCTCAGACACCCTTTATTTGCCCTACACTCCACAATGGGGGAGGTGTTCCCGTGCCTCCTCTCTAAGATAGAGCCTTGGTCAGCCTTTGCGCTGCGCGGGGTAATAACAAGGCCAAGTACACAGATCTTGGCCTTGTTTAACTCTTCCTTAACTTCTTTTCTCTCTCCCCAGGCTTCATTGTGAAGCTCTCACCTCTTTCTTTGTTTGTCTCTTTACCTCCCTTTCCTTTCCCCTTCCTCTGACCCCCAGCCCCTGGTTTTTCCCCAATCGAATTATTGCCAATAGGAATGACTTCTGATTCATATGCACTGGGATTAAAATTAATGCTGATGCTGAAAAGGCCAAAGTGAGTTTGTGTTGCCTAGAATGGTATGTGAAGTGTCAAAATGGGGAGAGGTGTGCTATATGTAAAGCTAGATGAACTAAGTCCTCAAAAGTGGTTCAAACAAAGTGCCACAAGAGCACAGAGAGAATGTACAGCATGGGGATTCATGGAGGCAATGTAGAGAAAACAATCATTGGACAAGATGGTGGGTGCCTCAGTTTATTCATCTACAAAATGGGGAGAGTAAAAGTACCTGCTTCATGAGCTTGCTATGAAAATGAGATGCAAAACATTATTCTGTCTTCTTATCTTCTGATGTGGTCATTCTGTTGATATTACAACCAGGAAAACAGTTAGGAGAGTCCATGACTGTAGCAGTTGGAGACCTTTGGACTCCTTACAAGCACAACTTCCATCTTCATAGGATCACTCTGGAAAGTTCTCCGTCCATGGTGAGTGACTCTCCTGGAGCATCTTCACCCTAGGGCTGTGGGGGATGTTAAAGGGCTTGGGATGGCCTGCTGACTGATTAGGGGGGGCTCTAGCCTGCACACACCTAAGTGTGTGGAGATGAAGGCATGTCTTCTGATGGAGCTCCCCAACCAACATACCTCCTCAAATCTTTAACTTTGGAAGGAAAACATTAACACATGAAACTCTTTAAAAATACCTTTATAGCTCTTTAATAATAGCAAAGCATGTGCATGCCTTATTTTGTGTTTCTTTTACTACAAGAATAATTGGGACTTGAGGGGCTCATTGGGCAACATGCCTGTCTCGTCTGCTGTGGCGATCTCTGCTTTCTGGAGGATATGTTCACCGGGTGTGAAGAGGAGAGATATGGAAACTATCATTAGTGACTGCTTATTGTTTCTTCTCCCCAAATCAAGTTTAGCACGCCAACCTAGGAAAGCATATGGTGAAAGTCATTAGTGTTGGTTTTTACAAAGAACTAGCAAGAAGTTTGTTTTGAATTGTTATGACCTGGGGCTTCCAATCCTTTTTAAAATATTCTGACACATATAATGCACACAAAATAATAACAACTTAAGAAACCCAGCATACATCATATGAAATAGAATCTTACCAGTAACTTAGAGGCCCCGTGTATGCCCTGTCCTTCCACCCCCACCCACTGGGAACCTTTCTCCTAAATTTTGGGTTGATCATTCCTTTTCTCTTCTCTTTCACTTTGTCCTCATACATACATCTTTGACCAGTTAGTTTTGCCTGTTTTTGGACCTTAAATGAAATCCTACTCTATGGAATTTTCTGTATTTGCTTCTTTTACTCACTTTTCCATTTTTGAGATTTTTTTTTCCATGCTGATACATCTAACTGTAGTTCTTAGTCTATGTGACTATCCCCTTCTCCAGAGTTCTGCTCTATGCAGCCCATGAATCAATATACACACAGCGGCCCAGGCTGTAATGTACCCATGGAGGAATAAACCACAGTTCATTTACCCATTCTACCACTGACCAATAGTTGGACTGTTATTCAGTTTTTGGCTATTGGGTGCGATGCTACTCTAAACATTTTTGTGTGTGCCTCAAGGTACAATTTTTTTCTAGGGAACACAGAAAAGTAAAGTTGTGGGATCATAGAATATGCCATGTTCAACTTTACCAGATAGTGTCAAGATATTTTGCAAAGCAGTTGTGTCAGCTTAGGTCTTCCAAGAAGCAGGATTACCAAGATGGAATCAGACGTGCCAAATTCTCCTGGGAGAGGAGTTCTGCCTGCATCCCACAGGAATGGTCCGCTGCTAGGAGCCCTGCACTGCTCCATCACCAGCTTGGAACAGCCAAGGGGGAAGTGTGCCTTTGGGCAGACAAGGTGACCAAAGAACCAGAATATTGGCAGCTGGAATGGTCAGTCATGCTTTCTGCACCAAGGTCTCCTAAAGGGAAACTGAGTAGCACATTTCTATGGATGCATGATGTTTGTGCCAATTTACACTCCTACCAGCAGTGGACAAGAATTCTTATCTCTCTGCATCCTTGCTGATACTTAATATTGTTAGACTTTCTAATATTGGCCAATACTTGGTGTGTGAAATGATCTGTCATTGTGGTTTCAATCTGCATTTCTCTGACTGCTAGTGACCATAAGTATCTATCCTTGGGTGTATGAGTCATTTGCATATTCATCTTCTGGGAAATGCCTATTTAGTTCTTTTGTCTGTTGTTGTTGTTGTCACCTATGAATTATGTGTGTTTTTTTCTGATTGATTTGTAAGTCTTTTAAATATTCAGATGCTAATTACTTAGGTAATAGGTGTTGCAAATTTCTTCACCCAGTCTGTGGCTTGCTTTTCTATCTCCTTTATTATGTCTTTATGAACAGAAGTTTTACAATTTTATGTGTTTATTAGTTACTTCCTTCATAATTTGGGCCTTTTGTATCTTGTTTTAAAACTTCCCTACTCTCAAGTCATAAATACCAATATTATCTTTTAAAATTTTGAATAGTTTTTACATCAAAATAAAAAGCTTCTGCCCAGTGAAGGAACTACTCAGTAAAACAAATGGCAACCTACAGAATGGGAGAAGGTATTTGCAAATGACACATCCAATAAAGGGTTAGTATCCAAAATATATAAAGAACTGATGCAATTCAACACTCCAAAAACAAATTACCCAATAAAAAATTAGGCAGAAGACATGAACAGACATTTCTCCAAAGAAGGCATTCGTACAGTCTGCAGACATATGAAAAGATGCTCAGCGTCATTCATCATCAGGGAAATGCATATCAAAACTACAATGAGATATCACCTCACACCTGTCAGAATGGCAAAAATCAAAAACACAAGAAAAAAACAGGTGTTGATGAGGATGTGGAGAAAAGGAACCCTAGTGAATTGTTGGTAGGAATGCAAACTGGTGCAGTCACTGTGGAAAACAATATGGAGGGTTCTCAAAAAATTAAAAATAGAACTACGCTATGACCCAGTAATTGCACTACTGGGTATTTACCCAAAGAATACAAAAACACTAACTCAAAAGGATACATGCACCCCAACGTTCACAGCAGCAGTCATTATCTACAGTAGTCAAGATAGGGAAGCAGCCTAAGTATACATCAGCTGATGAATGGATAAAGATGTGGGGTGTGTGTGTGTGTGTGTGTGTGTGTGTGTGTGTGTAATATATTCAGCCATTAAGAAGAATGAAACCTTGCCATTTGCAACAATGTGGACGAACTAGAGAATATTATGCTGAGCAAAATAAGTCAGTCAGAGAAAGACAAATACTGTAAGCTTTCCCTCATGTGGAATTTAAGAAATAAAACAAGCCAACAAGGTGGGGGAAAGGAGCGAGGCAAACCAAGAAATAGACTCTTAACTCTAGAGAGCAAACTAATGGTCACCAGAGGGGAGGTGGGTGGGGGGATGGGGGATATAGGGAATTAAATATATGGGAATTAAGGGGAACAATTATAAAAAAATTCGAATAGCTTTACAGTTTACATTCAAGTCTTTACTCCATTTGGAATTGACTTTTTGGTACGCTGTGAGACAGGGATCCAATTTTACATTTTTCTTTGAGTGACCAGTTGTCTCAGTACTATTTATGAAGTGGTATTTCTCTCAGTGGTCTGCAGTGCCAGTTCTGCCACGTATCATTTCCATATATGTGTGGGGCAGATTCTGGGTTCTCTACCATTCTTTATTTTTTTAAAAGATTTAATTTATTTATTTGACAGAGAGGTCACAAATAGGCAGAGAGGCAGGCAGAGAGAGGGAAGCAGGCTCCCTGCTGAGCAGAGAGCCACGTGTAGGACTTGATCCCAGGACCCTGAGATCATGACCTGAGCCGAAGGCAGAGGCTTAACCCTCTGAGCCACCCAGGCACCCCTTAAAATTGTATCTTGATATCAAGTGGAGGTAAATCTCCCTACCTTGTTCTTTTTTAAGGAGTGTATTCACTCCTAAAAGATATTTGTTGTATTAATATAAAATCTAGATTTCATCATTTTTTCTGGGAAAATATAGGGATTTTTATTGGAATCTCCTTGAATCTGTAGATAAATTAAGGAGAATTATATCTTTACAGTATTAAATTTTGTGATCCAAAAAAAATCATTAATTTCTCCATTTGTTTAATTTGCTGTAATGTCTTTAAAGAGTTTTTATAAGTTTCTCCACGAAGCGTTTACACATCTTTTGTCAGAGAAGTATTTTTTTAAGATTTTATTTATTTATTTGACAGAGAGAGATCACAAGTAGGCAGAAAGGCAGGCAGAGAAAGAGGAGGAAGCAGGCTCCTTGATGAGCAGAGAGCCAGATGTGGGACTCGATCCCAGGACCCTGAGATCATGACCTGAGCCAAAGGTTGAGGCTTAACCCACTGAGCCACCCAGGCACCCATCAGAGAAGTATTTTTAAACGTTGTAGATTTAGGAAATTTTGCACTCTTAAAAATTACTGAAGACACCAAGGAGTTTTTGTTTATACAATGTATAATTGTCAGTATTTACCATATGTAAAATTAAAACGCATTCAATTTTAACATATTTGTTTATTTTACAATAACAATAACACCCTGTTATAATGAAAACATTATTTTATGAAAATTAATATATTTTCCAAAACAAAACACATATAGTCAGAATTAAGTTGTTTTAAGTTCTTTCAGATCTCTTTAATGTCTAGTTTGATAAGAGATAGTTGGTTTGTATAAAAAAATTCTGGTCTCACACGGATACATAGTTGGAAGTGAAGTATTTCTCGTAGTCTTTTAAAATAATAATATTCTTCTTTGATATTACACTAAACCCAACAAATAGTAGTCTCTTAACATTTAAAATATGCATTCTGAAACCATATCAATGAATCTATCTTACTCGATTACATTAAGATCCATTGATCTCACACTTTGAATAGATTTTTTACTCATTAATGTGTTTGTAACATCGTACATTAGGGATTTTTTTTGGGGGGGGATAGTACTGCTTTTCTGAATTTTGTAGATCTTCCAAATGTTAATGTGTTTATATAATATCAGAAATTCATATTCATTGATATTACTGCCTGTTTCATTAGAAAAGCCCTCAAGCACTTGGAAGCTGTCAAATTGAAAGTGGCAGATTCAAGTTTTTAAAAATTCTGACTTCCACTTTAAAGCTGGAATTTTATTATGGGCAATAAATACCATCAGTTGCTTTTTTAAATTTAAATTCAATTTAGTTAACAAACAGTGTATTATTAGTTTCAGGGGTAGAATTCACTGATTCATCAATTGCATATGACACTCAGTGCTATTTACATCAAGTGCCCCCCTTAATACCTATCACCCAGTTACCCCATACCCCCACCGACCTCCCTTCCAGCAACCCTCAGTTTGTTCCCTATAGTTAAGAGTCTCTTATGGTTCGCCTCCCTCTCTGTATTTATCTTATTTTATTTTTCCCTCCCTTCCCCTATGTGCATCTGTTTTGTGTCTTAAATTCTACATATGAATGAAAACATGGCATTTGTGTTTCTCTGACTGACTTCACTTAGTATAATACCTTTGGATTCCATCCATATCACTGTAAATGGCAAGATTTCGTTCTTTTGATGGCTGAGTAATATTCCAATATATATGTATACACACACACACACACACACACACACACACACACACACACACACACACCACATCTTTATCCATTCATCTGTTGTTGGATTTCTGGGCTCTGTCCCACAATAGTCTGGCTGTTGTGGACATCGCTGCTATAAACATTGGAGTGCATGTGCCCTTTGAATCACTATGGGTAAATACCTAGTAGTCCAATTGCTGGATCCTAGGGTAGCTTTATTTTAACTTTACTGTTTTGCAGAGTGCCTGTGCCAGCTTGCATTACTACTAACCATGTAAGAGGGTTCCCCTTTCTCTGCATCCTTGTCAACATCTGTTGTTTCCTGAGTTGTTAATTTTAGCCATTCTAACTGGTGTGAGGTGGTATCTCATTGTGGTTTTGATTTGTATTTCCCTGATGCTGAGTGATGTTGAGCATTTTTTTTCATGTGTCTGCTGGCCATTTGTACGTCTTCTTTGGAGAAATGTCTGTTGATGTCTTCTGTCCATTTATTGACTGGACTTTTTGTTTTTTGGGTGTTGAGTTTGATAAGTTCTTCATAGATTTTTGATACAAACCCTTATCTGATGAGTCATTTGCAAATGTCTTCTCCCATTTCATGGGTTGCCTTTTAGTTTTGTTGACTGTGTCCTTTGTTGTGCAAAAGCTTTTTATCCCGACGAAGTCCCAATAGTTCATTTTTGCTTTTGTTTCCCTTGTCTTTGGAGATGTGTCTAACAAGAAGTTGCATCAGCTGAGGTCAAAGAGGTTACTGCCTGTGTTTTCCGCTAGGATTTTGGTGGATTCTGGTCTTACATTTATGTCTTTATTCCATTTTGAGTTTATTTTTGTGTACGGTGTGAGAAAGTGGTCCAGTTTCATTCTTCTTCATGTGACTATCCAATTTTCCCAATACCCTTTGTTGAAGAGGCTGTCTTTTTTTCCATTGGATATTCTTTCCTGCTTTGTCAAAGATTAGTTGAGCAGAGAGTTGAGGGTCCATTTCCGGGCTCTCTATTCTGTTCCATTGATCTACCTGTCTGTTTTTGTGCCAGTAGTGTACTGTCTTGATGATTACAGCTTTGTAATACAGCTTGAAGTCTGGAATTATGATGCCTCCTGCTTTGGTTTTCTTTTTCAACATTCCTCTGGCTACTTGGGGTCTTTTGTGGTTCCATACAAATTTTAGGCTTGTTTGTTCCAGCTCTGTGAAAAATGCTGATGGTATTTTGATAGGGATTGCCCTGAATGTGTAGATTGTTTTGGGTACCATAGACATTTTAAAAGTATTTGTTCTTCCAATCCATGAGCATGGAATGTTTTCCCATTTCTTTGTATCTTCCTCAATTTCTTTCATAAGTGTTCTACCGACCCTTTACCTCTTTGGTTAGGCTTATTCCTCAGTATCTCATGGCTTTTGGTGGAATTGTAAATGGGATGGGTTCCTTGAGTTCTTTCTTCTGCTTCATTGCTAAGTGTAAGAAGTGCAACTGACTTCTGTGCATTGGTTTTATATTCTGTGACTTTGCTGAATTCCTGTACCAGCTGTAGCAATTTTTTTGGTGGACTCCTTTTTTGGGGTTTCCTACATGGAGTATCATGTCGTCTGGAAAGAGTGAAAGTTCGACTTCTTCTTTACCAATTTGGATGCCTTTTATTTCTTTTTGTTGTCTGATTGCTGAGGCTAGGACTTTCAGTACTATGTTGAACAACAGAGGTAAGAACGGACATCCCTGCATGTTCCTGACCTTAGGAGGAAAGTTCTCAGTTTTTCCCTGTTGAGGATGATATTTGCTGTAGGTCTTTTATATATGGCTTTTGTGATATTGAGGTAGTTGTTTTTCTTGAACTGATAGGCTTGCATTGTTCATTTTCAAGGAAACTTCTCCTAAATACCCAAATCCGTATAAGCACAGTTTATCTCTGATTCATTCTTTCAAGTAAAAATGCTATTCTATGAGAAAAGTATCTCGTTCAGCTAATAACTCAAAGTTGAGGCATTCACTAGACCTTGATATGCAGAAGTACTTTTTTTCTTTTTTTTTTGATGTTTTTTACTTTTTCAGTGTTCCAAGATTCATTGTTTATGCCCCACACCCAGTGCTCCATGCAATACGTGCCCTATTAAATCTTGATTTTGTCTTTTTAATATTCTGTGACAAAATGAGAAGTACGTATAAAAGTACTTCTGCCCTCAGTGGGAAATTCTTATGCAAATTGGCTTTTTTTTTTTTGCTGCAAGTATGTGATGGTGAAGAATACAATGGTTACTACCAGTTTTCTGCCACTGTATCTATTTACTAAAATTACACTAAATAAATTGCTATAAAATTATATTTCAGAATTATGATTTTAGACAAAGACATCCTTGTGAATGTAGTCAACACAGCAGTTTTGGTCAGAAAATATGATGTGGAACACAGTTGAACTGTGCATCAAGTTTAAATGGACCCAAAACACTTGGTATACATATATCAAGTAAGGGATGAAGAGGCAGTGTCTTCTAACTACTAAGTTGTGCGCCTTCTGTAGTGCACATGATCTATTCTACTGTTAAAAGACAGACTGAAGCATGTTAAAATGTTTAAGTTTTTTTAAAGATTTTATTTATTTATTTGACAGAGACACAGTGGGAAAGGGAACACAAGCAGGGGGCGTGGGAGAGGGAGAAGCAGTGCAGGGCTTGATCTCAGGATCCTGGGGTCATGACCTGAGCTAAAGGCAGACACGTCACGACTGAGTCACTCAGGTGCCCTAACACTTTTAAGAGTTTATTTGAGCAAAAATTGATTTATTTCAGGCAGCATCCAATCTAGCAGGTAGAAAGGAGATCTGAGGAGCTACACACGATGAAAGACTTTTATAGGGCAGAAGGGAGCAGGGAGAAGGGAGTTATACTAGGCGGAAAAGTGGGTTGGTTATTACAAGGCTATTTTCCTTTAAAGGATGGTAAGGGTCCATCAGGCAGATGACCTAACTAGTGCTGATCAGGCAATTCCTGATGGACTAGTTGAAGATTCCATTTCTTAGAGAGCCTAAACTGTAATTAGGTTAAGTCTCAGTTTGGTGATATGGAGCTTAGCATAAGCAACTGCATTTGGGGTCTGTTGTCTTTTTTTTAATACCATGTGTTTCAACATGGTTTAGTATTTTGCCTTTACTTTCCTCTAAAGGTAATTTTCTGTTTTATGCCTTTATTCTTAGGTACAGTGTCAAACAAATGACCCTGAGCCCTCCCTTGCCCCAAATATTTAAAAACGGGTCAAGAAAATGATGTACAAAGAAAAAAAGAATGACTAATAAAATTTTAATAATTTACACTGTATGTTCAAACTGCATTTATTTTCACATTGTTGTTTGATACTTATATATACACTTATTTTTATCATTCAGTTATTCAATTTCGTTCTTTAATATAGGTGACAACTGTTCTTGTGTTGGGATGAATGCATAATAATTTTTCCCATTAAAATTAATGAAAGATATTTTTCATGTAGCAGCTTTTCACTTAGTGGTAGGACTTTCAGGAACAAATTAATGTCATTAAGTTAGGGACAGTTGTGTGACATCCAGTGTTGTAGTTATATTTTTCAGGAGTGTTGTCTAGGTTACCAAATGAACGATACTTCTAGAACCTGAAGTTCCCTGAACTCTTCTTTAAACAAAAATAAAAAAAATAATCAATGGATTCATCGATGTTGAGTATTTTTATTTCTGACTGTAAAATCTCATTCTCATCTGATAATCAATTTGCACTGCTAGGTACATGCACCTTTATTGATATATATCCGTATAATTTCCAAAAAAGTTTGCAGGAGTTATTATGAGATATTCAAGGCTCCTAGAACATTATCTGGAAAATATAAGAACTCAGTAAATACTTGTGGTTATTGTCCTTATAAAAGATACACATTGAAATCATTGGGATAAGACTGGAAAGTCAAATATATACCAAATGAGACTAGAAAATAAACTAATATTGAGGTTAAGAGTCACAGTGATTGAGCATTAATCTTGACTGTGAGTTTCCAGACAACCAGAGAAAACATGCTATAGAGTTATTTTCTGATAGAAAGAGGCCTACCAGTTCTTCAAGAAATGAAACTTTTCCTTGGTGGTATAGTTTTTATCCTGGGGACATTGAAAAACATAATGGAAAATATCTTGCAGTCAATCCATCAGTCTTTCTATCCATTCATTTAGTAAATATTTTGGCATTTTCCTTGTGTAGTATCCTTGGTAAAAGCCAAGGACATAACAATAAAGCACAACATGGTGAAGGTGTTTCTACAGCAAAATAAACAAACGAGGCCACACATAGACTTTTCCAGAAGTCTAAATTAATAAAGGTTAGAATTTTCAGTACCTCGGGGTATATGAATAGCATGCCTCACATACTACCTTCTTTAATTTTCATACTTCTCTGCTAGAGTTTTACTTGATTCATGGCATACAGTTCAAGATTGTGACTTTCTTTAGCATCTCTGATATTCTACTTAGTCAATTAAGGTAAGACTGACATAGCCTAACTAACCGACAAGCTGGCCAATATTTTTACCCAGGTAAAAGCTCCCCCTGTAGGCAGAATTTCTCTCACAATGCGGCTCTGTGTCATTTTAAATATTAATTTCTACTTCACAGACATGAAGTATTTACTATGTACCTGGCACTATTTTAAGTGCTTTACAAATACTAACTTGTTTAATCCTCATACTATGGGGTAAGAATTACAACCCCTTTTTGCTCAGTTTCCTTAAATAGCCTACTTAAAGTAACACAGCTGGTAAGTAGCAGAGCCAAGAACTGAATTCAGGCAATCTGGCCTTGGGGTCCATGCTGTAACCATGATGCCTTTTGGATAAGAGCTTTGTTGAGATCCTGCAATTCCACAGCCTAGGGCACAGCAGAAATTATCTTGGCCTATAAGAATTTCAAAGTGGGGGTGCCTGGGTGGCTCAGAGGGTTAAGGCTCTGCCTTCAGCTCGGGTCATGATCTCAGGGTCCTGGGATCGAGTCCCACATCAGGCTCCCTACTCAGTGGGGAATCTGCTTCTCCCTCTGCCTGTCACCCTGCTCTCTCTCTCTCTCTCTCTTTCTCTAGCACGTTCTCTCTCTCTCTCTCTCTCTCTCTCTCTCTCTCTCTCTCTCTCTCTAAATCAATAAATACAATCTTTTTTTAAAAGTAGCT
>PITA01028040.1:0-19989 GCA_004023965.1 Spilogale gracilis
TTTTTTTTTTTTTTTTAGATTTTATTTATTTATTTGACAGAGAGCTAGATCACAGGTAGGCAGAGAAGCAGTCAGAGAGAGGGAAGCAGGCTCCCTGCTGAGCAGAGAGCCCGATGCGGGCCTCGATCTCAGGACCCTGAGATCATGACCTGAGCCGAAGGCAGAGGCCTTAAGCCACTGAGCCATCCAGGTGCCCCTGTCCTCTTCATTCTTATCAGGTGCCCTAAACCTGGTAGCTTCTCTGTTCACGTTTGTGATTAGGGATGGTGTAAGGTTTTCAGCATCAGTGAGGACCAACGGCAGAGAGAGTGAGTAAGGAGAGAACCAGGTGCAGCAAGTGGTTTGAGTAGGCTTTAATGAAGGGGCTCTCGGGCGAGGTTCCCTGGTCCAGCAGAGAGCAGGGCCAGGGAAGTTGCATAGTGGGACTGGCCGTGCTTATTTTTATCAGTTGGGGTGGGTGTGTGATTTCTGGGTGATTTTAGGCGGGAGTTGCTAGGCAATGGGGGGGCGTGAGGTCCTGGGGTGATGTGATCTCCGGAGAATGTTGCATGTGCAGGGGGGTTGAGTTTTGCCTTATTCATCGTGACACAGCATTCTGAAAGCGGGAAGTCCCGAGATGGGTCCTGAGGAGCAGTGTGGACAGGTGCAGTGGCTGTCTTGCAGGCTGTTCCTATGTCCAGCGCCCCAACATTCCGACCTTTTTGGTGTTATAGGGCAACGACTCCCTTCTGCTACTTCCCGCTGACTAAGGGGCCTTGAGGGGTTCCTCAGAAGTGGGGAGGCGGGCAGAGGAATGCAGCAGTAGTTGGTCGACTGATAAAAGTAAGTGCGGCCAGCCCCACCTCCCGACTTCCTGAGTCCTTCTTTCTGCCGGACCAGGGAACCTGGCCCCAGAGCCCCTCCATTAAAGCCTATTCAAACCACTTGCTGCGCCTGGTTCTCTCCTTTACTCGCTTTCTCTGCCATTCATCCTCATCGACACCGAAAACCTTATAGATGGTAAGTACCAGAGAGAGGGCAAGGCAGGAGCATGGTATAGTAGGAAGAATCCCAGGCTAGGAGTTAGGAGACCTAGCTTCTTTGTTTCCCATCTAGCTCATTTACCTCCCCTCTTGAGCCCTCAGTGTTTCCATTCATAGGGGTTAGAGTAAGTCACCAAGATCCTAGCAACATTGCTATGACTCAGGCGTAGGGGATGGTCCTAAGGGCAGCATGGGGGAGGTGTTGGGTTTAGTTTGCCATAGTCCTCACTGTTCTACCCTGGCCCACTTTATGCAGGTTGTCTACCTAGCACCAGTAGGCATTCGACTCTATGACCCTTCTCATTTAGACAGCGTCTTGGATTTATTGTAAGAGTCCATTGACTTGTATTTAGATCATCATCGTCACCAGTGGGGTATCCTAACTAGGCATCTTGTGGTGTGAGGGCACAGGAGAGAGCTGCTCCCTGTGCCAAGCTGCCCACAGGCTGACTGGGGAGACAAGTATGTATATTTTAAAAACCTCATAAACAACCCAAGTGGCTTGTGCTAAGTCGTTAAGTGGTGCTGAAACTCAGAGGGAGGAGAAGACACTGAGTGCTGAGGCAATCAGGGAAGACTTCCTGGAGGTAGAGAAGGAAATACAAGTCATTCTTTAAAGATGAGTTCCACTGAGTTATTTGATCAAGTCACATGGGTATGAAACTGGGATTAGAGGCCAGTGTCCTGTCTACATGTGTACTGTTTTATCCTTTTGACTATAATTTGTTGAGACCTACATGTCCTGGGCTCTGGCCTGGAAAGACGTAAATATTTTTGTTCAATCCTTATATGAATCCAGTAAGGTGGGTATTACTAGGTCTCCTACTCAGATGAAGAAACTGCAGCTCAGAGTAGTTAAATATCTTTCCCAAGGCTCCTGAACTAATAAATGGCAGAGCTGGGCATTAGGCCCATCTTCAAAAACACCGGTCTGTTTCCACTGCACTGTCTCAGACCTTCAGCACGTGTACCCACACACGAGCGTCACTCAGCAGATGCACGGGCAGCCCCGGCTCAGCCTTGCCTGTCCCGCCTGTGCACTTGAGCACATTTGGACTTAGATGCGGCATCAGGTAGCAGCGCCCGGCATGCCCCTCTCTTCTTCTCTCTGTCCTCACCTTCTCTGGCCTCTGACGCTCAGAACGAGCCCATTAGAGCTCCTTGAGCTGTCTTTGAAGCTGGGACTGGGATCCGGAGGCAAAAAAGGGCACTGACCTTGGCCCCAAGTTCATTCTGCCCCTGGGGTGCTGCTGCCCGTGTTGTGGGTGGCTTTTATGAAGAGGTGAGCGCTGCATGTGTTCACATTGTTGCTGTGGACTCACTTTGACCTTGACCTTGGTCCCTGTCTGTGCCTCAGTTTCCTTCTCTGTAATAACCAGGGAGTTGGTGACCTTTCTAGAGTCCCTTGTGTCTTTAACCCCAAATAACTTTGATTGTGTTCCTCACCCTTATTGAAGCCTTTTCTCCCCCAGCGATCTAGTTTCCCTTCTCTCCTTTCCTCGCCCCGCCCCCTTCTCCCTCGGGCCTGGCGGATAAAACTCTGTGCCAGGCCCATCATCAGGTCTGCGGGCTTAAACCGTCTGGCGAATAAAACTCTGTGCCAGGCCCATCATCAGGTCTGCGGGCTAAAACCGGAATCAACCCTAGCCTTCCCTCCAAGTTGACAGGCGGGAAGGGAATGCTTAGAGAACCCTGCCCCCTCAGACTGTGACCTCTGACCTGGCAGGCTGGCTACATTTGCCCCGTGCCCCTGCTTCCCAGCACATGGGAGGTGCCCGGCAGAGGCAGATGAGAAGAGCTGGGAGCTGGGAAACTTGTCGCTGTGGTGGTGGACAGGGCATCAGCCTAGAGGCTGTGGGAGGGAGGGACAAGTGTCTCTCCCGCAGCTGGCTGCCCTCTGTCTCCTCCCCATTGCTCCACCTGTTATGTGGGTCACAGCACACACCTGAGTCCTCACACCCCTTGCCCTGAGGCTGTGAGGTCACACGTGTGGACCCACCCAGGAAACTGGTGAGGCTGGGCTGCCCTCACCAACTGATGGACAGATGGGCTGCACGTAGCCTGGTCTCTGGGCCTCTCCAGAGGAAGTGAGTGGCCTAGCACCCTCCCTGCAGGCTTCCTGCAGCCTGGGTCCCATGGGAGGGTGGCTTCGGGGGCGTGTCCCCAGCTGGGGGGCGGGCACTTCATGGTCCTGTGTCTTCCCCAGGCACGGGACCCCTTGTGAGCAGCAGACCGGCCTGGTGGCTGGCGGCAGGACCCCCTCGTCTGCATGCTGAAGAAGATGGGTGAGGCCGTGGCCAGAGTTGCAAGGAAGGTCAACGAGACTGTGGAGAGCGGCTCTGATACCCTGGGTGAGTGGGGCCAGGGCCTTCCCAACCGCAGGGCGCCCCATAAGCGGGGTGTGAAATCAGTTTAGATGTGGAATTGACACAGAAGAGCAAAGAGACAGTATCAGCGCCCTCGTTCCGAGGAGAAGCGTTCCCTGGAGTTTTAGTGCACTTGTGCTTGGTGTGAGCACACCAGGGAGCCTGTCTATACTGCCGCCAACTCTGAGTGGATGTGTGCCCGTGACCCCCGGTGACCGTAGCTGCTGCTGCCGAGGAGTCCCAGGCCCCGTGTTGGGGCTTGCCGAGTGTCGCCATCTTGAATCTTCACCGCGGCCTCGTGATGGTTGGTACCTGCCAAGCAGGACTAGCCTTGGTTTTCAGATGAGGAGGTGATGGAGGGTCGAAGGCAAAGGGGGCTTTTCCCAGGCCACCCAGCCTGGAGGCCCCTTTTCATGCCACTGTTTTACTTGAATTGTGTTTTATATATTTTTTGCTTTGACTTGATCATAGCATTTTAGCCCATACAGTGATGCCAAGGCTTCAAGCATCCAACTGAATTCAGCAGATATTTATTGACTGTTGGCATGTATGAAGGTTGTGTGTGTGTGTGTGTGTACGTGCGCGTGTGTCTTACCTGCTGGAATGTATGTGCCCCTTAGAGCCATTGGCATATTGTGGGAACCCAGAGGAGGGGGAGCACTTCAGGATGATTGTGTACATGGGGTGAGATTTGAGTGGGGCCTTTGTCACGCAGAGGAATTTAATAGGCAAGCAGGGTGTGTGTATCTGTCTCTCTGAGGAGCATGTCCATGGACGGTATTGCCAGACCAAAGATTCAGACACTGGGACAGTAGAACATTTCTGTGAACAGCCTTGGTCAAGTGAGGTTGACCTGAGGTTCCTGGGCAAGGCATGGTGGCCTAGAAAGTAGAGGGTCCCTCAGCCTTCAAGATGAGCTTGGGGGGCGCCTGGGTGGCTCAGTTGGTTAAGCAACTGCCTTCGGCTCAGGTCATGATCCCGGAGACCCGGGATCGAGTCCCACATCGGGCTCCCTGCTCGGCGGGAAGCCTGCTTCTCCCTCTCTCACTCCCCCTGCTTGTGTTCCCTCTCTGGCTGTGTTTCTCTCTGTCAAATAAATAAAATCTTTGGAAAAAAAAAAAAAGATGAGCTTTGGGGCGCCTGGGTGGCTCAGTTGGTTAAGTGTCTGCCTTCTGCTTGGGCCATGACCCCAGTGTCCTGGGATCGAGCCCCACATTGGGCTCCTTGCTCAGTAGGGAGCTTGTTTCTCCCTCCCCTGCCCACTCTTGCTCTCACTATCTGTCACTGTATCTGTCTCTCTCTCTCAAATAAAATCTTAAAAAAAAAAAGATGAGCTTGGTCACCGCCTCTTTCAGGAAGCCCTCAGCCCTAAGTCCACCCCTTACCCTTTCCTCCTCTGTAACATTCAGTGCCCCTAGAGGGCAGGGACTTTTGCCCCCGTCCCCCGAGAACCAGAGCTGTGTCAGCTACTGGGTATGCACATGGCGTTTGCTGAACTAAGCTAAAGCCGGAGCCCCATGTCCCCTGGCAGACAGACTTGAGGGTTGTGGTTGGTTTTGGAGGAAGTTTCTGGTGAGCTTGTGGCCGTGGGCCCACAGGAAAAGAGTTCTGGAGTCCCATGCTGGTTCCTCACGCAGTCATACTTAGCCCTGTGTTCAAGGCTCTCTACCACTCACACGGCCTGGGTTCGAATCCCCACTCTGCCACCCACTCGCTTGCTAACCTTAGCCAACCTGCTAACCTCTAACTGAACCTGCTTTCTTCCTGTCTGTAATGAGGATGGTGACGTGCCTACTCGTCCAGGTAGGCCACAGTGGCCTGGTCGGAGAAGAGTTAGGCGTTTTATTTAGCCTTGGCCGTCTTGACTGGAACTTGGAACTTTCCCATGGAGGTGACTAGGTCTTGAGAGTTAGGGCAGACCGATAGAGGTCCATTTATCTCTTCAGTGCCCAGCAAAGAAGCCAAAGGCCAAGCCCAGGCCACCGGGGGCTCCTGCAGTCCTGACCCTTCAGCAGCTGGAGCTCACTGGGCTCGTGCAGACTGTGGGGTCTGGGGTCGAAGCTGTCTGCGTGTACTGAGCATCCACTGTGTGCAAGGTGTTGGGAGGCTCCCTCGGGCTGTGTGCAGTAGAGTTCTAGACGTGAGACCAGTCCACCGTGGTGGGACAGAGAGCAGTGAGGGACACGAGGTCTCCACGCTGAGCCAGGTCAGACACGCCTCAGGTGGTTGGAGTTTAGAGGTGGGAGATGTTGCCGGGTGTTGAAGGCATCCGGGAAGGCTTTCTGGAGGAGGTGGGAATTGAAGTGGGTCTGGAAAGATGGGCCAGGTAACCCAATATAGTTCTCATGTAAAACCACGACCAAGCTGACGCAACCTAGAACAACCAGCCCCAAAAATGACTTAAATAAGTTTTGTTAGAGCTATACAATGCAATTTATGGAGCTATTAAAAACGGTGCATAACATTTCATTACAAGGTTGAACAAAGACTGGCACATTGTTCCGTAATCGTGAATTAGAAGAAGTCAAAGATCCCAATCTATAGACCTAGTGAGATGCCAGTTATGTTAAACATGGGTATAGACCAGGGAAAAAATTGAAAGGAAATAAAACAAGACACAAATGGGTGTTAGAAGATACTTTTGTTGCGTTTCCTGAACGTTCTATGTATGATAAACGTATTACTCTTTTGAGTAGGGAACCATAGATTTTAGGGAAAGGGCTACCTGTGCCTGTAGGAGGTAGAACACCTCCCAGTGGCGGATGGGAGTGAAGAGGATCACTCCATCTCTGCCCTTGGGTGTGGACAGGGCTTCTCTGTCTTCCCCTCCCTGCCTCAGTGTGCGCAGGCCTGGGGTGCAGCCCTGGGATGGCTGGCTCAGAAGCCGCAGGTGTCTCTGCAGGGCGGAAGGCCCCTGCGGAGATGGGGAGACCCGGCTGGGAGAGCTCAGTTACAGGCTCTTACCTTACTCAGGTAAGCATCATGCGTGCTTCCCCAGGTGCTCCTGGGCGCCCTCCAGAGCTTGCTCTTCCTGCAACCTGGGCCCTGGCTTCTGGCTCTTGTCTTCCCACCCCAGGCCTCTTCGTCCCCCCTGGCGCCCCTGGGCTGTCCCTCAGCATGAGCTGAAGCCGCTTTTCCCAAGCCCCTTACCCCTCCTCAGCATCTTCGAATGAGCTTGTAGAGAGTTGGGAACTCTGCACTGTCCTCAGGCTTTCCTCTCCATCTTCTCCTTGTGTCCCTAAGTTAGTCCTTTGTCTTTGGGAAGGCCTCATGCCCACAAGGACTTCCTATGTCCTCAAACCCCAGGGGCGTCTCTCTGACCTCACTGTTCCCCTCCGGCTAGTGATTCGGCCGCCCTGCACCCCACTCCTCTCCAGGGGAGAGGCTCCCGGGCCTTTGGAGATGACTTTTTTTTTTTTTTTTTAACGATTTTATTTATTTATTTGACAGAGAGAGAGAGATCACAGGTAGGCAGAGAACCAGGCAGAGAGAGAGAGGAGGAAGCAGGCTCCCGCTGAGCAGAGACCCTGATGTGGGCCTCTATCCCAGGACCCTGAGATCATGATCTGAGCTGAAGGCAGAGGCTTTAACCCACTGAGCCACCCAGGTGCCCTGGGGATGACTTTTAAGAACTGATCATTCTTGCCAGGAGTGGGACCTGGAAAGGTCTGGGAGAGCGTGGCTGGCTGGGACGGAGACACTGGCAAAGCCGGCGGCAAGGAGCGCCCACTGTGAGCTGGAAGGAAGGAGCCGGCATTTCTCAGGGCCTGCTGTGTGCTGGCACAGAGGTTTGACCCCCTTTTTTTCATCCTTTCTCTTGTCTTTTTTACTTCCTGCCGGAGGATTCCAGCCTTTCTCATTCAAGAAAAATTCTGAGTCATTAGCTCTGGGCATGTTGCTTCCCCCCATCCCTCAGGTCTCTCTCTTTTTTTTTTTTTTTTTTAAAGATTTTATTTATTTGACAGAGAGAAACACAGCTAGAGAGGGAACACAAGCAGGGGGAGTGAGAGAGGGAGAAGCAGGCTTCCTGCTGAGCAGGGAGCCGGAAGTGGGGCTCGATCCCGGATCTCCGGGATCATGACCTGAGCCGAGGGCAGTCGCTTAACCAACTGAGCCACCCAGGCGCCCCTTCTCAGGTCTCTTTTGCTGGGAATTCCTCTTAGGGCCACCATTCTGGGCGTCTGTGGCTCTAGTGTATTTCCTGTGTCTCCATCTTTCGGCTGCATTCTGAGACCCATTTGCCATTTCACGACTTGTTTCTCCTTTTGTGTTGACTCTGCTCTTGAACCCGTCGTTGAGTTTTAAGGCTACGGATTTTATTTTCAAAAGTTCTGGGGGACCTGGGGGGCCCATTTGGTTAAGTGTCCAACTCTTGGTTTCAGTTCGGGTCTTGATCTCAGTGTTATGGTTCAAGCCCCCATGTTGGATCTCCACACTGGGTGCAGAGCCTACTTAAAAAAAAAAAAAAGAATTCTGTTTAGTTCTTTTAAAAATCTGATTGTATATGCTCTGTTTTCTCTTCAGATCTGGTAAGTCTTTACCTTTTATTAAAAAAAAGTCCTGTTTAAGGGGATAATATCTTGTTCCTTTCTTATGTGTTTAAATCTATTTTTTATTTCTTTAATCATTTGACTATTCTTTATCTTTTGTACTCCTCTGTCACTGGGAGTCCTCAGGGGACGTGGGCTTTTTTTTTTTTTTCTTTTTTTCTTTTTTTTAATTTATTTGACACAGACAGCGAGAGAGGGAACACAAGTAGGGGGAATGCAAGAGGGAGAGAAGCAGGCTTCCCAGGACTCTGGGACCATGACCCAAGCGGAAGGCAGATGCTTAACTATGAGACATCCAGGCGCCCCAAGGCAGAGCTTTTTAAATTGAGGGTTTCTTACATAGTTGATGGCCTGAGGGTGTGCAGCTTGTCTCCTCGGCTGTGTCGGTTCTACGGTACGAGTTTCCTGGTTTCCTAGAAGCAGGAGCTAAGGCTGAGCACGGGACAGAGGTGCTGAGAGGTGGAGCAGGTTCTGTCCCAGCTCTGGGTGGCCTTTCCCGCTGAGGGCCAGGGGAGAGATGAGAATGTGGAACCCCCGCTCCCCGGCATGCTGGCCTCTCCGCTCACACCAGGTTGGAACCACCGTCGGGCCTACTCTGTTCCTTGAAAAGGAGGGAAATTATCAGAAGCTGAATACCTACCAGGTCATTTACGATGTCTCAGGTGATGATGGGGACAGCCACCACAGGCTACTTGTTTCATCCCTGGACTCCCCTCTTTAAAGGTGAAGTCTCAGGGTGGGCGTGGTGATCTGCATTCCAGCAGGAACCCCGTATAATTCTTCCGCCTCCAGTGAACCACTGGCTTATGGTTTCCAGTCTGGAGATTCCTTCTCGTGGTGGGTTCTGGGGGGCTGGGCAGGGAGGGGTGTCGTCTGGGCAGGCCTGTGTGGCTGTGTGAGAGAGAGAGAGAAAGAGAGAGAATATGAATGTGAACAGTGGTGTGATTCCCCCCTCACGGAACTGAGCAGCTCGGCCCGGAGCTGTGAGATAGTCCTGTGGGCACACCAAAGCTAGTGAGAGAAGGAACACACCCCCCTCTTTCCGACTTCCCCTTCTCTCAGGCTTTGCTGCTCCTACTCTCACCAGCAGATGGCGCCATGCCACTGTCTGAGCAGGTGACGGGCCGCTAAGTCGGGGACTTGACCAGACTATTGTTGGGTGGGCATGAATGACGGTCCTGACATCTTGAGGAGGGCTTCCATTCCCAGCCCAGCTCAGGTAAATCCGGGGATCTGATTTTGCAGCCCCTTTCTTGAGCAAGTGTATTCAGGAAGCCCTTAATATATACACTCACTAAATCAGCATAATATCTTCCCTTGGGTCAGACACAGTCCCTTTTCCAGAAACACCACACTGAGCACCTACTGTGTGTACACCACTTAGGGGAACCACATGCCCAGGAGAGTCCGGTCTGGAAGGGGAGGCAGACACACATACAACACACACACACACACACACACACACACACACACACACACACATTCCCTCAGGCTGCTGTCAGGGAGGGGAGCAGCTAGGGGCTGTGGGGGAAGCAGTTTTTCTTGACCCTAGGCAGGGGCCTGCATGCTGTTCCTGGCCCTGAGCCCAGGAGGCTGGTGCTGGCAGCGTTGAGGGGTGTGCCTTCTCCTGGGAAGTGTCCTGGCCTGGGGCATCCTGAGGGTCACCTCGACCCAGGTCAGCTTGAATGTGTGGAAGAGGGAGCAGGCCCTCAAAGGGCAGCCCTCCGCCTGGCCCAGGCCACCTGTCTGTTGATTACGAGGGCTGGACGCCTCTAATCTGTGTCCTCAGCTTCCTGCCTCTCAACTAAGAAGGCAGAGTGCTATCACTATAAACATTTGATTAAAGGGGCGCCTGGGTGGCTCAGTTGGTTAGGCGACTGCCTTCGGCTCAGGTCGTGATCCCGGAGACCTGGGATCGAGTCCCACATCGGGCTCCCTGCTCGGCAGGAAGCCTGCTTCTCCCTCTCTCACTCCCCCTGCTTGTGTTCCCTCTCTGGCTGTGTTTCTCTCTGTCAAATAAATAAAATCTTTAAAAAACAAAACAACAACAACAAAAAATTTGATTAAAAACCAATCCAGGGCGCCTGGGTGGCTCAGTGGGTTAAGCCTCTGCCTTCAGCTCAGGTCATGATCTCAGGGTCCTGGGATCGAGGCCCGCATCGGGTTCTCTGCTCAGCGGGGAGCCTACTTCCTCCTTTCTTTCTGCCTGCCTCTCTGCCTACTTGTGATCTCTCTCTCTGTCAAATAAATAAATAAAATCTTAAAAAAAAAATAAAACCCAATCCAGTAGGTATTACATGTGTCTAGTGTACAGAGCATGAGATCCAGAGGATAAATAGTAAGAATCCAGGCTTCCTCTCTCCCTGTCCTCTGTGCCCTGGTCCCTTCCTCCTTGGCACTGTGTCTTATGGAAGCTGAGGCCTAGTTCTAAGGCCTGGTGGGGTTGGACTGCAAGCTCTGGAATTGCTAGGGGTGAGGATGGTTAGCTGGAGTCCTGAGGCTGGAAAGACTGTTTCCAGCAGGGGCAAGGAGAGGACCCTAAAACCTAACAGACGTGGCCCAGGTCTCTCTGGTGGGGTTCCCTGAAACCCCCGCTAGAGCTTTGGGAGCTCCAAAAGACATGAGTCCCACCTGCCCCTCACCTCCAGCCCCACTGTGAACTTCAGACTTCTGGGGGGATGGGGACTAAGAGTGGGGGTCAGTGGTGGGTGATCTCCAGCATGGCCAGCCTGTGTCTTGGGTTCCTGGTTACTGTGGTGCTGGCCCACACAGGGTGCTCAGCAGGTGTCTTCTGGGTGCATGGACGGGTGCCCTCAGCCCCTCCAGTGTGGGTGCCGACCACTCAGGGTTCTCTGCTTAACCCTCTCCCCTCAGTCTTTTGTCTGCAGAAAGGAAACTGTCCAGCTGTGAGAACTGGTCCAACCCCGACAGGGCTCCAGGGCAGCCCTGAGGGAGGCAGAGAGCCCTGCACAGCCAGGAGGCCATTGGCCAGGTGTGAAACACTTGCAGGACGGAAAATGAACCAAGTGGATGAGTTCTGCCTCTACTGTCTGTAATTGGATACACCCCATGTTTGGCTGAGCACCCGTGCTGAGGGGTGGCATGGAAGAGGGGGCATTGTGGCTGAGCCCCCGAAGATGGAGCAGCTGTGAGGGTGTGGGAGTGGTTCAGGCGTGTGGGGAAGGCCCGGGAAGGCCATTCTAGGGGAGGGCGTCTCTGTGGGTAAAAGGCGTGGCCGCAGGCAGGTGCTTGCAAGGGGGATGGCAAGGCTGGGCCCTGGGAGAGTACGGGGAGCCCTCCGTGTCACCTTCAGTAGTTTCTACAGCAAGGTCCTATTGATGCAAAATGAACAGACCTGTTAGGACCTCTAAAAGCAAGAACGAGAGTTTTATTAGAGTCCAACTTAGGGCAGCTGTCTAGGAAGCACGCTCTTCACAGGGAAGAAAGTGCTCCACAGAGTAAACAGTTTTTACAGGGTTGTATTTTAGAGGTTATATACTTTTTACATCTTGGAAAAACTCAAAAGATTGTAGATTAGCATATAAGCAGGAATGGCGAGTGCTATGATAAAGGACTGTGGGGTGTACAGGTATTGATCAGTATCTCAAGGACAAGACGGTTTTTCCGTAGGCCACTCACTCATTCATAAAGGAGATGTAGGGTGCATGCGTGGTGGGCCATAAATCAGGCTTTGGGTTTGAACAGTTTGTGTATAGTCGTGCTGATTGAGAAAGGAATCTATAATGGCTTCCTTTGGTTAGCAGGCCTTTCGAGAGTTCTTCTCTCATTGCTTCCCCTTTTGACCTATAATCTTTTGACAGAAAGCATTGATGGTCATTATTCTGTCCCTCGAGGCCATGGTGATTGCTTACCTGCCGTGGGTCCCTCTTGTCCCTCAATGCTAGGACCAGTTTAGATCACCTAGGAGTCTGTGCCGGGGGGTCAGTAGTAGGGCCTCTAATAGGGAATATTACAATGATAGATATTTTTTCAGCGAGACCAAATTGTCCTGCAAACGGTGTGTGCTCTGTGGTGAGTTTTGCCTTGACATTTGGAGTATTATTTGCCGCATAAATACGGAAATAGTAATAAAAGCCCAATTAATGACATTTAAAGTAATCCTCAGGGAATAGGTACAGAATTGGAAAGACAAGAGAAGGAAAAAGATCTGTCCTAGGTATTTTGATCATTTTATTTTAATTTATTTACTTATTTTTAAAGATTTTATTTATTTGACAGAGAGAAACACAGCCAGAGAGGGAACACAAGCAGGGGGAGTGAGAGAGGGAGAAGCAGGCTTCCCGCTGAGCAGGGAGCCCAATGTGGGACTCCATCCGGGGTCTCTGGGATCATGACCTGAGCTGAAGGCAGTCGCTTAACCAGCTGAGCCACCTAGGCGCCCCTTTTGATCATTTTAAATTAGAGAATCTGTTTGCCTTCCTCATCTAGAGTTACCGTGTGCTTTGTGATGTAGTTGAGTTGATTGGCTTAAATTAAATGGTAACTGAATTTTGTTATTATATGTAACAATTTCCCTAGCTGGTTACTTTCCATAAATACTATATCTTGCGGTAGTTGTAGTTCTATCTCCCAAAACACTTGGGATAATATTCATCAATATTAATATTAGCATAATTTTTAAAAAGATTTTATTTATTTGAGAGAAAGAGAAAGTGTGCACTAGCAGGGGAAGGGGCAGAGGGAGAGGGACAAGCGGACTCCCTGCTGAGCAGGGAGCCCCGTGGGGCTTGATCTCAGGACCCTAAGATCATGACCTGAGCTGAAGACATACACTTAACTGACTGAGGCACCAAGGCACCCCACTATTAGCATAATTTAAACAAAGATTTTATTTATTTATTTGAGAGAGCGTGAGCAGGGGGAGGAGCAAAGGGAGAGGGAGAGATAATCTCAGCAGACTCTTTGCTGAGCGTGGAGCCTGACCTGGGGCTCGATCTCATGACCCTGAGGTGGTGACCTGAGCTGAAACCAACAAAAGTTGGATGTTTAACTGAGCCACCCAGGTGCTTAGTATCATGCAATTCTCTTTGAGCTGCAAAGCTAGTAGTACACCATAGAAGAGTAGCATTACGGTGAAAAGTAGTAAATCAAGGAGTATTACCGAGGGGTTTTATAAACCTTTCCAACAAAATCTTCCTTTTCCTATATACCCTGCATTATGGGCATAGCCATTTGTATGGGCATAGCTATTGTAGGCCAATCGGGACTGAATCCAGGGTTCTGTTGTTGTTCGGAGCATAACCATGTATGTTGCCTGAATTTGCAGATGCCAGTAGATATTGCGACCCAGAAAGAATCATTGGCTGATGAGGCCCATCTTCCTCCAATGGGAAGAACTCTGGTGGTATTTGCAATAGTTCCTCTTCCTATGAAGACACTAAAGAACGTCATAAGCGGGGTTGCCCATACATTTGGGTACTGAGGACAATAATTGAACCTTTTTATAAGATACAGGAGTCTTTAGTGATTTTCCACAGATGAGGAGAGGCATACATTTGGGGTTTCTGCAATTAGTAGACAAGGCCATTGACCAGTAATTGCCTCAGAATCTTCCGGGTTGTATGGCAAAATTAGATTTGGGAGGTGGCTGAATCCATCTGGGAGGTCACTCCCAGAGCAACGGCTCTGAAAGATACCCGTGGTTTTTTCTTATTTCATCTTAGGCCTTTCCATCCACAAAAGCATGGGTAGTTACATATAATGGATGTTATAATGCAATGTTATTTATAATGCAATGTTATGTATAATGCAGCTTAAATTTGAGTTAGATGGTACTTCTTGAGAGGTTTTTCCTAGTGGAGGCCCTTCGTCATGTATAAGCACCAGAAGCTAACAGAACATTGACATGTGTCCAAAAGGCCATAAACATTTTACCCAAGTTCTCATGATAATTAGGTACTTATTTGAAGTCATATTAGTTAAATTCATGAGTAACCATTATATTTTACCAGGATGTAATAAAGAGGGAGATGAAAACAAACCAGTATGTTTTTATTGTCTTCTAATATTACAAGTGAAAAAGAAAGAAGAGTAGAATCATAGGCCTGGTCCCAAATCTTGGGAAGGTAGTGTCCTCTGATGTCATCTCCCTCTCATCCTAGTTTGTAGTTCAGATGGCTCTGACCATCTTGAGTGGCTCACTGAGCAGCGGGCACAGAGATTATGTACATGTGAGCTACTGTGCTCGATTTCTTTACATCAAATTTAGTTTGTAGGGCATCAGGAAAAAGCTCTCAAGTGATTCCAGGTCAAAAGAGTGGGAGAAAAATCACGTTAGTTGAGAGAGTTGTAGTCAGTCTTTGGAGGACACTAGAAGAAATTAGGATCTGATCTAGTTTATGGTATAATTAATACCATCTAGAATGGTATTAAAACCTAATATCTACAAAGATGTGTTATTGAAACATTTTCTTTCTATGATCACCCTCATTTTTCCAAAAATAGCCAAAAGAAGACAAATTTCTGTGTAAAATAAGTCCAACGTTAACAAACTTGGCCTAATTTATTTATATAAGCACAGAAAGAATAGTGATTGACCACCTAAGTTCTTTTAAGTCTGTTTTTGGTAGAACTTTTTTTTTATTGTTACTTAAAATTTTTCCAGTGTTCCAAGATTCATTCCCCATTCCCCACACCCAGTGCTCCATGCAACAGGTGCCCCCAGTACCCACCACCAGGCTCTCCCATCCCCCATCCCCCTCCCTCCAAGCCCCTCAGTTTGTTTCTGTGTCCAAAGTCTCTGTTGTTTCGTTTCTCTCCCTGGATTACCCTACTTCCCATTTACTTTCCTTCTCCCACTGTCCTCCAGGTTACCCCTCATGCACCGCAAGTAAGTGAAACCATGTGATACTTGACTTTCTCTACTTGGCTTATTTCTCTCAGCATAATCTCTTCCAGTCTAGTCCATGTTGCTACAAAAGTTGGATATTCATCCTTTCTGATGGAGGCGTAGTATTCCATTGTGTATATGTACCACATCTTCTTTATCCAGTCATCTGTTGATGGCCACCTTGGCTCTTTCCACAGTTTGGCGATTGTGGTCATTGCTGCGATGAACATTGGGGTACATGTGGCCCTTCTTTTCACTACATCTGTATCTTTGGGGTAAATGCCCAGTAGTGCAATTGCAGGGTCATAGGGTAGCTCTATTTTTAATGTTTTAAGGAATCTCCACACTGTTTTCCAAAGTGGCTGCACCAGTTTACATTCCCACCAACAGTGCAAGAGGGTTCCCCTTTCTCCGCAGCCTCTCCAACACTTGTTGTTTCCTGACTTGTTAATTTTGGCCCTTCTGACTGGTGTAAGGTGGTATCTCAGTGTGGTTTTGATTTGAATTTCCCTGATAGCTAGTGACTCTGAACATTTAAAATTCATGTGTCTGTTAGTCATTTGTATATCTTCTGTGGAGAAGTGCCTCTTCATGTCTCTTGCCCATTTTTTGATGTGTTCATCTTCTTTTTGGATGTTGAGTTTGAGTAGTTCTTTATATATCTTAGATCCCAGCCCTTTGTCTGTAGTGTCATTTACGAATAACTTCTCCCATTCTGTGGGTTGCCCCTTTGTTTTTTTTTTTTGTTTTTTTGTTTTAAAGATTTTATTTATTTGACAGAGAGAAACACAGCTAGAGAGGGAACACAAGCAGGGAGAGTGAGAGAGGGAGAAGCAGGCCTCCTGCCGAGCAGGGAGCCCGATGTGGGACTCAATCCCGGGTCTCTGGGATCATGACCTGAGCCGAAGGCAGTGACTTAACCAACTGAGCCACCCAGGCGCCCCTGCCTCTTTGTTTTGTTGACTTTTTCCTTTGCTGTACAGAAGCTTTTTATTTTGATGAAGTCCCAGAAGTTCATTTTCGCTTTTGTCTCCTTTGCCTTTGGAGACGTGTCTTGAAAGAAGTTGCGCTAGAATTTTTTATAAGGAATTTTAGACTGAACTTTTAATAGCTTCTCAAAGCCAGAAAGGAGCCGAGTCAGATATTTACATCAGTTTGCCTGCAATACTTGTATCTTTGTTTAAATTCCTCTTCTCAAGGTCCCCCAAACATCATGAGGTTCTTCTGTACTCAGCGAGTAAGAGTGCTGGGAACTCTGTTAGCAAGATGCCAGCCCAGCATTTCCAAGGGGCTCTGTTGGCTTCGGAACGTCAACGTTAGGTCCTTAAAGCTATCTGGTCATATCTGAGTCTATGCATGTCTTTCTCTAAGTACGACCTTCCAGTTAAAGCCTTAGTAATACAGTCAAAGATGTCCTGTTAAGAGAACAGATTCTTTTTTTTTTTTTTTTTTAGATTTATTTATTTATTTTAGAGAGATTGAGAGAGAGAGCTGGGTGAGGGGCAGAGAAAGAGAGAGAATCTTAAGCAGGCTCCATGCTCAGCATGGAGCCCGATGCAGGGCTCGGTCTCACCACCCTGTGACCATGACCTGAGCCAGAATCAAGAGTCAGATGCTTCACCGACTGAGCCCCCCAGGCGCCTCTGTAAGTCATATCTTAAGAAGTTTTCTTAAATCTGGAGGAGCAAACATTAGAACCAGCAATGTTTCAAAGAACCATTCATAGGAACTATAATCATCCTTCTCAGTTCATTCAGTCCCATATTGTTAATTCTTGTTCTGATTGAATGTAGCTTTTCCCAGTTCCGGGAATTCTTACCCAGGTCAGTTTTATGGTCTTAAACATATTAGAAACCTGTATCTGTTCAAAAGTCCTTTTCACGATTCTCTGCGAAGATGAAACACACTTTAAAGAGCATCAGAACAATAACTAAATGACAAAAGACTGAAAGATGTGCGTGGTTAAAGACTGGATGAAAATGCCGTTGTCAAAGAAATGCAGTCATTTCTGTGACACAACATTTCAATAACTAGAATGTCAAGAGATGACTTTTTACAAGGACATGTTAAAACTGTAGGGATTTCATATCATTTCTAGAACAGTTGTAGCATTTACTCATGCAGTAGAACCTAGGAAGGTCGTCACCATTTGTCTGACAGTGCTTCCCGTGTAACCTAACATTGCCAAATAAACAAGCCTAATTAGTCAAAAAGTGTCCCCCCCCCCTTTTTTTAAAGTAAACTCTATGCGCAAAGTGGGGCATGTGAACTTATGACTCCAAGATCAAGAGGCATATGCTTACCTACTGAGCCAGGCAGGCGGCCTTGATTAGTCAAAAAGACTTCATTTAGAATTCGAATATTTGGGAACGTTTGTTAAAAACCTCTGAAGGTTTTAAAGCACATACCTAAGTAGGACTACAGAGCATTACAAAACTTAATGCTTAATGATCCTGTTTAACCAGGGCGGCAACTACAGATTCCAAAGGCAAACACAGAAGTTGACCTAGTTGTTAGCAAAATATAGCTTTTCTAATACTGAGAACTTCCAGTTCTCTTAAGTAATCAGATACCAGATAGACAAAGCATAGGAACTGTGGTTTTCTGGGTGGATAAAGAAAAAAAAAAAACAACTTTGTTTATAATTTCTTATCAAGAGCAGACCAACCTAAGAAAACTTGGTCAAGATTTTATTTATTTATTTGAGAGAGAGAGAGAGGGCATGAGAGAGGAAAGGAGACCCCCACTGAGCAGGGAGCTTGATGTGGGACTTGATCCTGGGACTCCAGGATCATGACCTGAGCCGAAGGCAGCCGCCTAACCAACTGAGCCACCCAGGCACCTGAAAACTTGGTCTTTTTAACACAGAGAAAGGCTGAATCTACCTTTTTTTCCTCTTTTTTCTTTTCTTTTTAAAGATTTTATTTATGCATTTGAGATTGAGAGAGAGCATACGCAGGAGGAGCAGCTCTACATCGAGCAGGATCGATGCGGGCCTCGCTCCCAGGACCCTGAGATCGTGACCTGAGCCGAAGGCAGAGGCTCCACCCACTGAGCCACCCAGGCGCCCATGAAGCACATTTACCAACAGACCCAAGTATCCTCAGTTTCTCTGCAGTAAGAAGCCAAAAGTAGGCAAATCCATGTACCTTAGTCAGTGCTTTTGTATTCTGTCTTATTTGGAAAAGACTTTGCCAACCAGTGAATTCAGCCTTCAGAGTTTCAGGTTACCAATGATTTTGAAAGCTATACACCTTTTTATTTACTCAACCTATCTTTTTAGCCATTTCTTTTTAAGTAATCTCTATCCCCAACGTGGGGTTCGAACTCATGACCCTGAGCTCAAGAATTGCATGCTCTTCTGACCGAACCAGCCAGGAGCCCCTCATCTATTTGTTTTTAACAGTTACCCATGAATACTTCACGAGACAGATGTAATTAACTATCATGTTAGTCATTTTTACTGACACATTACAGCAGAAAAAAGATGAATTTAATAAACTCAGAAGTTGGTTATCTGTATTCTGTTTGATGCTGAGAATGCCAAGACAGGGCTATTTTAAATAGTTAATTAGAATTAGTTAAATAGTTAAACCAACAGACTTAAGCTAGTTTTAATACTGAATCATTTTCCACATCCCACAACTTGAAAAACAATAGCATTAATTTCCATCTGAGTGTTAGAGTGTGTGTTTCTTTCTTTCTTTCTTTTTTTAAAGATTTTATTTATTTAACAGAGAAACACAGCCAGAGAAGAAACACAAGCAGGGGGAGTGAGAGAGGGAGAAGCAGGTTTCCCGCGGAGCAGGGAGCCCGATGTGGGATTTGATCCTGGGTCTCCGGGATCATGACCTGAGCTGAAGGCAGTCGCTCAACCAACTGAGCCACCCAGGCGCCCCAGAATGTGTCTTTCTTTCTTTCTTTCTTTTTTTTGTTTGTTTGTTTTTGTTTTTATTTGTTCATTTTTTTTATTGTTACTTAAAAATTTTTTTTCCAGTGTTCCAAGATCCATTCCCCATTCCCCACACCCAGTGCTCCACGCAATAGGTGCCCCCAGTACCCACCACCAGGCTCTCCCATCCCCCATCCCCCTCCCTCCAAGTCCTTCACTTTGTTTCTGTGTCCAAAGTCTCTGTTGTTTCGTTTCTCTCCCTGGATTACCCTACTTCCCATTTACTTTCCTTCTCCCACTATTCTCCAGGTTACCCCTCATGCACTGCAAGTAAGTGAAACCATGTGATACTTGACTTTCTCTACTTGGCTTATTTCATTCAGCATAATCTCTTCCAGTCCAGTCCATGTTGCTAAAAGTTGGATATTCATCCTTTCTGATGGAGGCATAGTATTCCATTGTATATATGTGCCACATCTTCTTTATCCATTCATCTGTTGATGGGCACCTTGGCTCTTTCCACAGTTTGGCGATTGTGGCCATTGCTGCAATGAACATTGGGGTACATATGGCCCTTCTTTTCACTACATCTGTATCTTTGGGGTAAATGCCCAGTAGTGCAATTGCAAGGTCATAGGGTAGCTCTATTTTTAATGTTTTAAGGTATCTCCACACTGTTTTCCAAAGTGGCTGCACCAGTTTACATTACCACCAACAGAGTAAGAGGGTTCCCCTTTCTCCGCAGCCTCTCCAACACTTGTTGTTTCCTGACTTGTTAATTTTGGCCCTTCTGACTGGTGTAAGGTGGTATCTTAGAGTGGTTTTGATTTGAATTTCCCTGATAGCTAGTGACGCTGAACATTTTTTCATGTGTCTGTTGGCCGTTTGTATATCTTCTGTGGAGAAGTGCCTCTTCATGTCTCTTGCCCATTTTTTGATGTGTTCATCTTCTTTTTGGGTGTTGAGTTTGAGTAGTTACTTTATAGATCTTGGATACCAGCCCTTTGTCTGTAGTGTCATTTGTGAATATCTTCTCCCATTCTGTGGGTTGCCTCTTTGTTTTGTTGACTGTTTCCTTTGCTGTACAGAAGCTTTTTATTTTGATGAAGTCCCAGAAGTTCATTTTCGCTTTTGTCTCCTTTGCCTTTGGAGACGCGTCTTGAAAGAAGTTGCTGTGGCCGATGTCAAAGAGGTTACTGCCTATGTTCTCTTCCAGGATTTTGATGGATTCCTGCCTCATGTTGAGGTCTTTCATCCATTTCGAGTTTGCCTTTGTGTGTGGTGTAAGAGAATGGTCTAGTTTCATTCT
>PITA01028041.1:0-19988 GCA_004023965.1 Spilogale gracilis
GTTTCTGTAGTCTCCAAATGATTATATTATACATACAAAAAAAGACTTTGGAACAGCTTGACATTTTTTATTTGAAAAATAGTTTTTAACCCTGTGGAACTGAACCATGTTTCAAGAGATTATAAAACTGCTGAAAAATAACATTATTAAATCATCAAAAGGCCAATGGGGCAAGGGAATTTTGGAGCTATACAAAATCAAATTTGATTCTCAAGTCTCAATTTACCGAGCAAATAGATGAATGTAATAATACTTTAAATGAATAAGACCATTTCATTTATCTATTTATTTATAAATTTTAAATACATGCCTGTGTCAGACAATGATAGACACCAAGGATTTTGGTACTATTACAGTTCGCAGTATTAGAAAGGAGTTTCAATCTCCTATCTCTAACTAAAGTGCATGCTTTAAAAAATCTAGCCACAATTATATTTTTTTAAAATAAAATAATTTAATTATTTTCTACACACATATTTTAGAAAGAAAAGACACCTTATTAGACACAAGAGCCTTTGCTAAAACTTTGTCTTTGAAAAATGTTGCTTTTACTTGCAGTGTCAGAGAATATCCATGGATCTTAAATTCTGTTCTATAGTTTCCTGCCCATGATAAAAAGCAAAATAAATAAAAAAAACAAGCAAATAATGGTTGTAGATATTTGGATTAATAAATATTTATCAAGTTACTACAGAAACACTTGAATCAGTGGTGCTTAGTAAAATAAATGGGTAAAATGGTGGCACTCTTTGGCAATTTCCCAATGTTTATATATAATCCATGACACCATGTCATTTAGATTTTTTAATGCAACAAGCAATTTTGTACATCCAATTCAAAAGGTTATAAGTTTAAATCAATTGGCCAAAGTCAGATGTAGTTAATTATCAGTGCTTAAATTTCTTCTTTTTCTTTTTTAACTTATTTTTTATTTTTTACATAACCCAGCAACCCTATACCTCCCCCTTACCCCCACAGTGCTTAAATTGCTAACACATGCAAAAGCTATTGTTTCATCTCTCTCCACTGATTTCATGAAGAATAAAGAAAAATTCAGAGCTAAAGAATGTAATCTGTGAAAGCCTTGTAGTAATGATATTAGGATGGTTGGCTATACAAAACTGTAAAACAGGATGTGATCAAATCTGAAGTTAAGTGTTGGGTGATATTGTCCAAAATGTTAAAGTGCAAAACTGCATTTATTTGTCAAACTGTGCTTTGTTTTTTTTAGTCATTGGGATAGACTCATTCAATCCATATATCTATATTTGATATACAAAAAACTAAACTATTTGATTATCAGAAGCACTTTGTGTATATGGCAATAGTAGGACAGAGGAGCTTTGTTACCTGGTGATTTTGAGATAATCTCTAAAATTTATTCAGCTAAACTTATACAAGTTGTGTTCAACATAAAATCTTATAAATTATATACATCTGCCTTTTCTGATAAGATGTACCAAAACAAGGCCACATACAGACGGATAATCAACAATGATGCAGAACTTTATGGAGTAAAAAGTCACATCTTAAAACTTGCGTGTAATTAGAATAGATGAAATGTTCAAATTATAAGGTATAGAAATATATTCTTAAATATAGAGCTCTTATTCAAAATCAGTTTTCTGGGGTACCTTCAAATACTTATCTCTGCTATAATTTGGTGTCCCATACTACTTATACATAATGAATATATTGTAGAAATACTGTAGTCAAAATTATAAAAATAAACGTTGCTAATTCATTTAACTAAAACACATAGATTTATTCCAAGTACAAAAATGTAATGAAGTTTTGGTGAGGAAAAAATGTTATTTGAAAACCAACATGATGGGTGAGGGGCACCTGGGTGGCTCAGTCTTAAGTGTCCAACTCTTGATTTTGGCTTGGGACATGATTTCAGAATCCTGAGTTTGAGTCTTCCTTTGGGCTCTGAGATGGGTATGGAGCCTGCTAAATATTTTCTCTTGTTCCCTTTCCTTTGCCCCTCTCCCTCTTTTTCTTAAATAAATAAATAAATAAATAAATAAATAAATAAATAAGACATTGGGTTTAAGAGATCTTTTTGTTGCGTCAAGCATCTTATAAACAATACTGAATTTGAAATGGGAAAAGAAAAGCTTGATCTTTACTGTAGCCTATAGCTTTGCTTTTTAAAATTAAAGCATAGTTTTTGCCTGGCTCAAATTAATATGTGGTAATCTCTTAACAGTGTTCCCTTATTTTATTTTTATTTTTTTAATTAAATAATTTATCAAGTTCCAATTTGATCTAGCAATCAGTCACACTATGGTTCCATATGGCCTACAGTTTCTAATGAAAAATAAACTAAGTTAAGTCAGTGTAGTTTTCTGCTATCTACCAATTCCCTTCTCTTTGAATAATAACTAACAATTTTATACAGCATGGCAGTGTATACAGACAGAAACAGAATGATGTTCCATCTGCAGGCAAAATTAATGATAACATAATAATGAATAAAAATGTATATTACGTATGTAGATCATTCCTGTATCTTTATCTATCAACATTCTCTCTGTAACTATAAAGGCAAAATACATATATAAAGGCTTTGAAAAATATCCCTTTTTAGTGTGTCTCTCTTAAATAATATCTACAAGTAGTAAAGTGCAATATAAATAACTTCACTTAAAGGTAGCTATGCTTTAATAGAGCATAGCTTTAAAAAGTTGTAAAAAGAAAACACTTAAATATATATTTGAACAGTTATTAAATTTAAAATCTACTTAGATGCTGAACTAAAAATTGATAATGATAAAACATCTTTTGGAATAATTGTTGAACTCATAAACATATAAAATACTAAAAATGATTACCCATTATATATTATAATAGAGTAAGTGCTTATTTAATTTCAGGGTTCTGATACTTTGGACACTTCTTTAAGCCAAGACTAGTGTAAGAACTAACAATTACAGTGTGCTTTGATATTTTAGACTCTTTTAATATTCAGAGTATACTATATGCCACATATGATATTTTATTTCCAATGCCAACATTTTAAGGAATATTTCCCAAGTGTCTATAGTGCAACAATTTATGGCAATGAAAATTGATTCTGATGTTAAAATAAAACTGAAGCCATGTCAGTTTTTATAACATGGCATGCCACTAAAAACTCATCCCAAAACTTTATACTAAGTGAAAGAAGTCAGTAACAGAAGATCACCACATATATCAATTAATTTATACGGAAATTTAAATATAGGGAAATTTATTGAGACAGAAAATAAGTTAGTGGTGGCCTGCAGATGGATAAAGGGATGGAAGGGTTATTGCTAATGGTTATTCTGTTTCTTTTGGGAGTGAAGAACACATTATAAAACTGTGATGATGGTTGCACAACTCTATAAATATAACAACCATTGGACTGTACACTAAATGGGTAAATTGTGTGGTATGATTTATACTTCAATAAGTCTGTTATTAAAAAAAGACTTCATATACTGAAGCATATATGGAAATATTTTATGAGATGACTGTATGCTTCATTGCCTGCTAGAACTAAGGACTACGTAACTTGCGAACATGAATGTCACTTGAAGTTGATGTTTGCTGCTGCAGACATTCTTCATATTGGATTGCAAACTCTCTAACGTGACTTTTTAAAAGGACCAAAAAAAAAGTTTTTCGGTCTACAGTGTAACAAAAGTCAATTTGTTATTATATAATTACATTTTATATCACACATGTGTACAAGATGTATATATATTTGCTTATCATATAAGAAAATAGACCCGTACAAAGAAGAGAAAAAACTATCAGAATATCTGTTTTTCTGTTATGAAGGTAAAAGGAAAGTAACTACTCCTTTGGCCCCCCAGGTTATTAACATAGCAAGTAGAAGATAAAGAGATCCTGGTTTAATAAGGAAATGAACCGATACCACTCCTCTGCTCAAAAACCAGTCACGAGTTTCTTCCTTCACTCTGTTTAAAAATTGAAGTCTCTAAAATGACCTGCAAGGCTCTACAACAAGGATAGGTTAGCAAACAGTTTTTGTAAAGAAGCAGACTAAATAAATAATCCCTAGCACTTATTTCACTTATCACCCCCCATCCATAACCATCTCTTTTTTCTCTATAGTTACAAGTCTGTTTCTTGGTTTGTCTCATTCTTTTTCTTCCTTTGCTCATTTGTATTGTTTCTTAAATTCCATATAGGACTGAAATCATACAATATTTATCTTTCTCCAATTTATTTCACTTAGTATTATATACTGTAGCTCCATTTTGTTGTTGCAAAAGGTAAGATTTCATTTTCCTTTTATGGTTGAATGATATTCCTGTATATACTATAGTAAATATGTATCTACATTTCTATCTATGTATCATATATAAATATAAATATGAATATATATTATATATACTATATATATTAAAATGTAATATTAAAAATATATATATACATACATACATACACACTACAGCTCCTTTATCCACTCATCTGTTTATGGACACAGGGGATGCTTCCATAATTTGCTTATTGTAAATGATATTTCTGTAAGCATATGGATACATGTATCCTTTTGAATTACTTTTTGTATTCTTTGGGTAAATGCCCAGTAGTGTGATTACTGGATCATAGCATAGTTCTATTTTTAATTTTCTAAGGAACAGCCTTACCGTTTTTCATAGTGGCTGTACCAATTCACATTCTACCAACAGTTCAAGGTGGTTGCTTTTTCTTCACATTCTCCCCAAAATCTATTGTTTCTTGTGTTTTTTATTTTATCTACTTGGACAGGTGCAAAGTGGTATCTCACTGTAGTTTTGATTTACATTTCCCTGATAATAAGTGATGTTTTCAAGTGTTTGTTGGCCATCTGTGTGTCTTCTTTGGATAAATGCCTATTCCTATCTTCTGTCCATTTTAATTAGATTATTTATTGTTTGGATGTTGAGTTGTATCAGTTCTTTATATATTTTGGAAATTAATGCTTTATCAGATATGTCATTTGCAAATATATTCTCCCATTCAGTAGGTTGACTTTTAGTTTTGTTGATTGTTTCCTTTGCTGTGCAAAAGTGTTTTATTTTGATATATTCCTGATAGTTAATTTTTGCTTTTGTTTCCCTTGCCTCAGGAAAAATACTTAGAAAAATATTGCTACAGCTGATGATGTGAATCTACTGCCTATGCTCTCTTTTGTGATTTTTATGGTTTTGGGTCTGACATCTAGGTCTGTAATTTATTTTTATTTCATTTTGTATGGTGTAAAGAAGCGGTCCAGTTTCATTCATTGACATGTAGCTGTCTAGTTTTCCCAACACTTTTGAAAAGACTTTTTCCCATTGCATATTCTTGCCTGTTTCATGCAATTGCAGATTTCTTTCAAAGCTTTCTATCTTGTTCCATTGATCCATGTGTTTATTTTTGTGCCACTACCATACCATTTTGATTATTATAGTCTTGTAGTATTACTTGAAATCTGGAACTGTGATACCTCCAGCTTTGTTTTTCTTTCTTTTGATTGTTTTGCCTAACTGGGGGGTCTTTTGTGGTTCCATAAAAATTTTAGGATTCTTTGTTCTAGTTCTGTAAAACATACTCTTGGTATTTTGATAAGGATTGCATTATATCTATAGATTGCTTTGGGCAGTAAAGGCATTTTTAACAACAGCTGTTCTTTAAATCCATGAACATGGAATGTCTTTCCATTTCTTTGTGTCACTTTTCAAGTTCTTTCATCAAATGCTTTATAGTTTTCAGATTATAGATATTTTACCTCTTTGGTTAAGTTTATTCCTTGGTATCTTATTTTTGGTGCAATTGTAAATGAGAATGCTTTCTTATTTCTATTTCTGCTACTTCATTTTTAATGTATAGAAATGAAACAGATTTATGTACATTGATTTTGTATCTTGTAACCTAACTGGAATCATTTATCAGTCATAGCAGTTTTTTGGTGGAGTCTTTCAGGTTTTCTACATACAGTTATCATGTAATCTGCCAAAAGTGAATTGTATGCCATCCTTTCTAATTTGGATGTGTTTTATTTGTTTTTGCTGTCTAATTGTTGAGACTAGGACTTCCAGTACAATCCTGAATAAAAGTTGAGGGAGTGGATAGCCTTGCCTTCTTCCCAGCCTTAAGGGAAAAGCTCTATTTTATTCCCATTGAGGATTATATTAGCTGTGGGTTTTTCATACATGGCCTTTATTATGTTGAGGCCTGTTCACTTTAAACCTATTTTCTTGAGGGTTTTTCTCATGAATGGGTACTTTACTTTGTCAAATGATTTTTCTACATCTAATGAAATTGAATTAGTAATCAAAAAACTCCCAAAAAAGAAAAATACAGGACCAGATGGCCTCATAGGTGAATTCTACCAAACATTTAAAGCAGTGTTAAGACCTGTTCTCAAACCATTCAAAAAAGTAGAAGAGGAATAAACACTAACAAATTCATTCTATGAGGCTTGCATTGCTCCAATGCTAAAACCAGATACAAGCATTACCCTCCCCCCAAAAAAAGAACTACAGGCTAATAATTCTGATGAACATGGAAGTAAAAATTGTCAATAAAATGTGAGCAAATCAAGTCCAAAATAAATCATTCATCATGATCAAGTAAGATTTATACTAGGAGGCAAAAATGTCTCAATATTTTCAAAACAATTAATGTAATACACACATCAATAAAAGAAAGGATGAAAAATATGATAATTTAATAGATACAAGTCTCTTATTAGTATATTATTCTTTTTAAGAGTCATGTGATAATTTCCTTGAGCACTGTTTAAATATTTATATTGAAACAAAAATACTATTCTTGCACAAGCACTTCAGGAACATATTCTTTCCCTATTTTTGGTATAATAAAACAGAATATTTGTGAAATTTAATGAATTTTTTACCAAAAGAAATTAAACCTTTCACATAGGACCTTTTACTGCACAAAATTATCACTGCCCATATAGTTAAGAGTTGACACTTGAAATTATTTTTTATTGAATAGAATATGTATTGAATGGAAATAATGTACCTAATTAAGCTGCCATTGTGACAAATTGAATGTAATAAGACAATGAATGATGCTAGTCTCCTTTTTAGTTATGTTACATTGAAGTGAAGGACAGATACAGGATAATAAACTCATGACTCAGAGAAGACCAAAATAAAACTAAACTATAAAATACATTTAAATATTCTGTTTCATTAGTTCATAGTAACACAGGGGACAAAATTCAAGCAGGCTGTCATCTTTTAATATACTGGAAACACTTTCAGGTATTTTATTTTTATTCTCAATTATTTATTACTTTGTAATATCTAGAAACATCTCTTCCTCTGAGACACATTTGTTCTCTTTTTTTTATTTTTTTCTGAAACATATTATCATACCAATCAGTTATATTATAAAGAAACCATGACCCATTCCCAAAGTGTTTATTATATTCCCTTCTGAAGCAATGACTCCATCTTATATACACAAGCCAATTGTACTGCCTTTGCATCATAAGGTATGTAGTTTCTAATAAAAATACAACTATTATCAAAATAAACAGCAAAAAAAATCACAGCCTCCTATAATATCAGGTATTGAAATTCATAAAAATTTTAGCCTTACCAAATAAAAAATAGCCTTACCTTAGAAAGTAAATTATTTGTATATATTTTAAACTCAATAAATATTAATCACAACTTAACATTATAGAATAAAATATGCATTTTAAATGGTGTGGTATAGAAAATGGTTTCATCTGGACAATGATTCAGTAAGATAAACTCAAGTATATTTGTGAATTGGGTGTGTATTGTTTTCAATACTATGAAGGCATTCTATTAAGTGGTAATGTTTTTTGCACTCATAACTTAAATTTTTTCCAGAAAGTTCACAAAAGCATGGGAAATACTGTAACTTGATACTTAAACACAATAATTATTTTAGTTCTGAAAATCTGAAAAATACCTCAATTTCTCCAGCCCCAAAACTACTTCCAGATTTACATGTGTAACAAATGGTACTTTTGAAACCACATTTATTTTCCTAAATCTCTATGGAAACCATACAGCCATCCATTCACTGAACAAATGTAAGGAATACCTATTATGTATCAGGTATTCTGATTACCCTTATAGATTTAGGAGTAAACCAAATAGATACTGGTCTAGTCTTAATGAACTATTTTTTATTGTTTTTAACAAGACAAGGAAAGCTATTCACATTATGGTAGGAGAATGCATTCCAACATACTCTCTAAATAAGCAGACATATGTTTCTTCTATATGTTTCCACAGGTAATTATACTTTCAAATAAGTAACAAGGACTCTGTGTACTAGAAAATGTAATATATTTGTTCTAGGTCACTGCACCTACTGCACCACAAAAAAAATGTTGACTATATTAAATAATAATGATATAATAAAGTTATATCAACATAAAAATACATATTTTGATCACAGAACATGGGATATGCTAATTATAATTAAAGTGATACATATATAAAAGTTAAGTATCCCAATAAAAATGCTTATTTTTCTTTCTTTTTTTAAAGATTTATTTATTTGTTTGTTTGTTTGTTTGTTTGTTTGTTAAAGATTTTATTTATTTATTTGACAGAAGGAAACACAGCTACAGAGGGAACACAAGCAGGGGGAGTGAAAGAGGGAGAAGCAGGCTTCCCGCCCAGCAGGGAGCCTGATGAGGGGCTTGATCCTAATACTCCAGGATCATGACCTGAGCCGAAGGCAGTCGCTTAACCAACTGAGACATCCAGGTGCCCCTAAAATATTTTATTCATTTATTTGACAGAGAGAGACACAGCTAGAGAGGCAAAACAAGCAGGGGGAGTGAGAGAGAGAAAAGGGGGCTACCCGCTGAGCAGGGAGCCAGACTCAGGGCTCAATCCCAGAACTCTGGGATCATGACCTGAGCCAAAGGCAGTCACTTTACCAACTGAGCCACCCAGGCCCCCTTATTTTTCTTTAATAATATAAGCTGCTTTTTTTAAGTTGGTTTATTTTTTTTTAATAATTTATTTTATTTTATTGTTTTTAGTGTTGCCAGATTCATTGTTTATAGCCACACTCAGTGCTCCATGCAATCAATACATGTCACCCATTCTCCAAACCCCCTCCCTTCTAAAACTATCAGTTTGTTTCTCAGAGTCCACAGTCTTTCACGCTCCATCTCCCCCTCTGATTTACTCCAATTCACTTTTCTTTTCCTTCTCCTAATGTCCAGGTTATTCCTTATATTCCACAACTAAGTGAAACCATTTGATAATTGACTTTCTCTGCTTGGCTTATTTAACTCAGCACAACCTCCTCCAATCCTGTCCATGTTGATATAAAACTTGGGTATTCAACATCTCTGATGGAGGCTTAATATTCCATTGTATATATGGACCATATCTTCTTTACCATTCATCTGTGGAAGAACATCTTGGCTCTTATCATACTTTGGGGATTGTGGCCATTGCTACTATGAACATTGGGGGTACATATGGACCTTCTTTCACTAAATCTGTATCTTTGGGGTAAATACTCAGTAGTGCAATTGCTGGGTCATAGGGTAGCTCTATTTTTAATTTTTTAAGGAATCTCCACACTGTTTTCCAAAGTGGTTGCACCAATTTGCATTCCCACCAACAGTGTAAGAGGTTTCCCTGTTCTCCACATCCTCTCCAACACTTGTTTCTTGTCGTGTTAATTTTGCCCATTCTAACCTGGGTAAGGTGGTATCACAATGTGATTTTTATTTTAATTTCCCTGATGGCTAATGATGATGAACATCTTTTCATGTGTCTGTTAGTCATTTGTATGTCTTCTATGGAGAAGTGTCTGTTCATATCTTCTGTCCATTTTTTGATGTGATAATCTTTTTGAAGTGTATTGAGTTTGAGGAGATCTTTATAGATCTTGGATATCAGCCCTTTGTCTGTAGTGTCATTTGTGAATATCTCCTCCAATTCTGTGGACTGCTTCTTTGTTTTGATGATTTTTTTCCTTTGCTGTGCAGAAGCTCTTTGTTTTGATGAAGTCCCAAAAGTTCATTTTCGCTTTTGTTTCCTTTGCCTTTGGAGATGTGTCTTGAAAGAAGTTACTGTGGCTGAGGATGAAGAGGTTAATCCTATGTTCTCCAGGATTTTGATAGATTCCTGCTCATGTTGAGGTCTTTCATCAATTTTGAGTTTATCTTTGTGTATGGTGTAAAAGAATGGTCAAGTTTCATTCTTCTATCCATAGGTGTCCAATTTTCCCAGGACCATTTATTGAAAAGACTGTCTTTTTTTCCACTGGATATTTTTTCCTGCTTTTGTCAAAAATTATTTGACAATAGAGTTGAGGGTCCATATCTGAACTCTGTACTCTGTTCCATTGTTCTGTGTATCTGTTCTTGTGCCAATACCAGTACCATGTTGGTGATCATAGCTTTGCAAAAAAACTTGAAATCAGGCAACGTGATTCCCACAGCTTTGTTATTCTTTTTCAATATTTATTTAGCTATTTGGGGGCTTTTCTAGTTCCATACAAATTTTAGGATTGTTTGTTCCAGCACTTTGAAAAATGCTGGTGGAATTTTGATCAAGATAGCATTGAGAGTATAGATTGTTCTGGGAAATATAGACATTTTAACAATGTTATTCTTCCAATCCATGAGCATACAATGGTATTCCATCTTTTTGTGTCTTCTACAGTTTCTTTCATGAGTGCTCTGTAGTTCCTTGAGTACAGGTCCTTTACCTCTTTGGTTAGGTTTATTCTAAGGTATCTTATGTGTTTTGGTGCTATAGTAGATGTAATAAATTCTCTAATTTCCATTTTTATATTTTCATTGTTAGTGTATAAGAAAGCAACTAATTTCTGTGCATTGATTTAGTATCCTGCCACATTACTGAATTGCTGTATGAGTTCTAGTAGTTTAAGGGTAGTCTTTTGGGTTTTCCATATAAAGTATCATGCTATCTGCAAAGAGAGAGAGTTTGACTTATTCTTTGCCAATTTTAATGCCTTTTATTTCTTTTCATTGTCTGATTGTTGTTGCTAAGCCTTCTAACACTGCATTGAACAACAGTGGCAAGAGGGGGCATTGTTGGATTGTTCCTGAACTCAATGGGAAAACTGTCAACTTTTCCCCACTGAAAGTGTATTTGCTGTGGGGCATTCATAAATAGATTTTATGATGTTTAGGAATGTTCCATCTATCTTTATACTTTGAACAGTTTTAATCAGGAAAGAATGCTGTATTTTGTCAAGAGCTTTCCCTAAATCAATTGAGAGGACGATGTGGTGCTTCTCTCTTCTTTTGATTTGTTCTATCACACTGATTGATTTGTGAATTTTGAAACATGCTTGCATCCCAGGGATAAATCCCACTTGGTCATGGTAGATAATCATTTTAATGTACTATTGGATCCTATTAGCTAGGATCTTGTTGATAATCTTGGCATCATTATTCATCAGGGATATTGATCAGAAATTCTCCTTTTTGATGAGGTCTTTGCCTGGTATGGGGGTCAATGTAATGTTGACTTCATAGAAAGAGTCTGGAAGTTTTCCTTCTGTTTCTATTTTTTGAAATAGCTTCAGGAGAATAAGTATTATTTCTTCTTTGAGTGTTTGGTAGAATTTCCCAGGGAATCCATCAGATCCTGGACTCCTGTTTTTTGGGAGGTTTTTGAACACCGCATCAATCTTGTTACTAGATATTGGTCATTTTAGGTTGTCAATTTCTTCCTGTTTCAGTCTTGGAAGTTTATAGGTTTCCAGGAAAGCATCCATTTCTTCTAGGTTGTTTAACTTATTAGCATATAACTGTTGATAATAATTTCTGATGAATGTTTCTATTTCCTTGATGTTAGTTGTGATCTCTCCACTTTCATTCCTAATTTTATTAATTTTGGGTCCTCTTTCTTTATTTTGGATTAGTTTGGCTAATGGTTGATCGATCTTATTAATTCTTTCAAAGAACCAGTTTCTTGTTTCGGTCATGTGTTCTACTGTATCTCTAGTTTCTGATTTATTGATCCCTGCTCTAACCTTAAAAATGTCCTTTCTTGTGTGTGGGATTGGCTTAATTTGTTGTTGATTTTCCAGTTCTTTAAGATGTAAAGAGGGTTGGTGTCTTCCAGATTTTTCAATTTTTTTTTTGAGTTAGCTTGGATAGCTATGTACTTCCCCCTTTGGATGGCCTTTGCCATATCCCATAGGTTTTGGATTGATGTATCTTCATTCTCATTGGTTTCCATGAAATGTTTGAGTTCTTCTTGGATTCCTCGGTTGATAAAATGTTCTTGTGCAGGATAGTCTTTAGCTTCTAAGAGTTTTAATTCAATCCAAACTTTTTCTTGCCGTTAAGTTAGAGTTTCAAAGCATTGTGATTTGAGAATATGCAGGGAGTAATTTCAATCTTCTGGTATCGGTTGAACCCTTATTTGTGACTTAGTATGTGGCCTATTCTGGAGGAAGTTCCATGCTTGATCCAGAAGAATGAGTATTCTGTTGCTTTAGCATGGGATGTTCTGAATATATCTCTGAGGTATATCTAGTCCAATGTGTCATTCAAAGCTTTTTTTCTTTGTTGATTTTCTTTTTGATGAACTGTCTATTGCTGAGAGTGGTGTGTTAAGATCCCCTACAATTAATGTATTTGTACCAATATAACTCTTTATTTTGCTTAACAGTTGGCTTATGTAGTTTGCTGCTCCCATGTTGGGGCACAAATACTTACAATTGTTAGATCTTCTTGGTGGATATACTATTTAGGAATAATGTAGTGTTCTGTATTTCTGCCTATAACCTTTAGCTTAAAATCTAATTTTTCTGGTATGAGAATTGCCACCACAGCTTTCTTTCAACATACATTGGCATGAAAGATGGTTCCCAATCCCCTCACTTTTGGTCCAGGTGTATCTTTAGATTCAAAATGTGTCTCTTGTAGACAGCATATGGATGGGTCCTGTCATTTTATCCAGTCTACAATCTTGTGTCATTTTATGGGAGCATTTAGGACATCCATATTGAGAGTGATTATTGAAAGGTACATTTTTATTGACATCATGTTGCCTGTGAAGTCCTTGTTTACATAGACTGCCTCTGTAAATTTGTTCTCTGTCACTCTTGTTTTTTTTTTCCTCTTTTATAGGATCTCCCTTAATATTTGTTGTAGTGCTGGCTTGGTGGTTACATAATCTTTTAAATCTCACTGGTCTTGGAAGGTCTTTATCATTCCATCCATTTTGAATGTGAGCCTTTCTGGATAAAGTGTTATTGGCTACATATTCTTTTCATTTAATGACATGAATATGTCTTGCCAGGCCTTTCTGTCTTTCAAGGTTTTTGTGGACAGGTCTGACATTACTCTGATTGTCCTCCCTCTGTATGTAAGGGATCTCTTCACCCTAGCTGTCCTTAAGACATATCCTTTGAACTTATGGTTCATAAGTTTCATCATTATGTGCCTTGAGGTTTTTCTAGCCTCCTTGATCTTAGGAAGTGTCCTCTCTTGCCTTTAGGACATGAACACGTGTTTCATTCACCAGATTAGGGAAATCTTCAACCAGGATTTGTTCAACTATATCTTCTGATCTTCTTTCTCTCTCCACCCCCTCAGGGATCCCAATTATTCTGATATCGGAATGTTTCATGGCTTCATTTATTTCCCTAATTATGTTTTTATGGCTTCTAAGCTATTTGTTCCAGACTTCCACCTAATCCTTCTTTTCTATCAATCTGTCTTCTAGATCACTAATTCAATCTTCTGCCGTGCTTACCCTAGTTGTTAGAGCATTTGGATTAAATTGATTCTCACTGAAATCATATTTAATCTCTGCCAAGTCAGGCCTCACTTCACCCTTAGAGATCCTGTTATCAATAATGGTGTTTTCCAACTTAACCATTGCTTGGATTATTGCTACCTTGAATTCCATTTCCAACATATTTTTTATGTCCATATCCAGTAATTCTGCAGCAGAAGTCACAGTCTCTGAACTTTTCCTCTGTTGGGTGTTCCTCCTCTGAGTCATTTTGGTGAGGATTTGTTGAGGGGATATATAATTGAATATATCAACCATGATCCAGGCAACTTGCCCATTGGAAGATTTCAGAGCAAACAGAAGTCACCACCAAAAAGAAAGAAAAAAGAAAAAAGAGAGAGAAAAAGAGAAAAAAATAAAGGTAAAAAAACAGCAAAAATGCACCCCAAATGTGGGATTTATATGGCACAAAAACAAAAACAAATAAGCGAAAAGACCAACAGAAGTAAAAGAAAGAAAAAAAAAAAAAAGCAAAACCTAGCCCAAACGACACCCAAGAATAAATTTATATAGTACAAAGATGAAAAGAGGTACACAGAAACACTGACAGAACAATGAGATGGGAAGGTGGTTATGAACCTTCAATGTGGGCAAGGGAGATATTTCAGTTCTTCCTAGGTGCATCTTGTTATCTTTGATAGAGAACTCAAATTTCCAGAGATATCGGAAAATTAAAACTGGTTTATATATAGGGGTAGTATTGAATATGGAAAAAGGATTATGTTGAACCTTATATCTATATGTATATTGAGAAAAACACAGGTATAGGAATAAAAAAATCAAGTTAAAAAGTTATAAGGGAATGTTGTATTAAACACCAAGTTTTAATAATACGTAGGTTATAAAAATTAAAGAACAATAATCATGAGAATAATTTTTTTTAAAAAATGAAGAGAAAAGCTGTATCTATAAAGTACACAGTTTGTGGGGCAGTACTAGGAGCTTAATATATTGTTTTACTCTGATGTTGGGGTTTTACAGTTTTATGGAGACCCACTCGTGGTTGTTCTCTTGTTCTTTTGGCTTGCCTTCTGGGGAAGGGGCCTGCCACACTGTTTTTCAGTCAGTCTTGCTTGTGCTGAGTTTCCCTGCCCCCCCCCCCCATCAAGGGTCTGGGCCCTGTGGAAACTGGTTTTTCAGGCTTTTGTTATCTGGAGATTTTTAGTTTTTTGGTGTTTTTTTGGTGGCTTTTCAGAGATTCAGAGCAAATTAAACTGCACCCAGACCTCCTCCTCAGAGAAGGGCGTCAGTCTGCTTCCCTCTGGATAGTCCAGAACACAGAGACTCACCCTCTCCTAACTCCCCTGAACACTGCAACTTCTCATAGGTGGTGCACACCCCAGTCACCACCTCAGTGGTTGCCCAAGGGCCCTATTTGCCTCTGAATCCTTGTGCCACAGAAACAGCAAGAAATATTGGTTTGGTCAAGTCCGAACCTGGTGGCTACCACTGTGGGGACTGCTGTCTTCAGCACACACTCATGGTTTGTGCCCTCACACTCAGCTATGATGCAAGTCACCCCGAAGGCTGTGGGTTCAGTGGCCTCCAGCAGGAGCCTGTGTGGCGCTCTCTCAGGTGTGGGTGGGTGCTGGCTGTGGCCATCCTGGCATGGTGAGTTTAGGCCCATGCCTGTGGCCATCTGATTCCACCAGTTGCTCCTTAAGAGTCTTCATTTTTTGAGCACTTTTATCCAGACTCCAAATTGATACTGGTCCCCAAACACAGGGCACTTTCATATTGGGGTATTACTTTCCACTGGGTTGCTTCTGATGGCTCCCTCCCCCTTCTCTTTATCCTCTGATATCAGTCTGAGTGCTCCCACTCTGCTTTACCTCTCCATTGATGATCTTCTGTCCCTGTAGAGATCTGGAAGTGTGTAAGCTTTCATCTGAAGCTGATTTCTTGGGTGTTCAGAGTGTTCTGTTAGGTACTTAGCTCACTCTAGGGAGCCGGTTGAAACAGGGTCTCTTATTTCTCCATCATCTTGCCCACAACTCCATTAAAGCTGATTTGATAATAAGAATTTCTTAAAGGCTGTAAATTTATAAGAAATTTTCCACTGATCTAGTAGGAAGATACTAAAATGTAGCTCAGACTTAATGGGTAATCAACAGATTTTTTTTTTTTTTAAGAAATAGAGAAAGAGGGGCACCTGGGTGGCTCAGTTGGTTAAGCGACTGCCTTTGGCTCAGGTCATGATCCCAGAGACCTGGGATCGAGCCCTGCATCAGGCTCCCTACTCAGCAGGAAGCCTACTTTTTCCTCTCTCACTCCCCTTGCTTGTGTTCCCTCTCTCACTGTGTTTCTCTCTGTCAAATAAATAAATAAAATCTTTAAAAAAATAGAGATAGAAGTAAACATGCAAAATGTTTTGTCATAACAATTTAAGGGAAGAATCTTGGCACTATGTAGAACATTTTTATTTAATGAGTACATTACCAATGCTCAAATTTTTTTTCTAATTCTCTTAATATTATATCACATACATATATTTTTAGGTATGAAGACAAGGTTAGTAATGCTGGATCTTAAATTTAAAAATGTTTGTAAGTGTGTATGGAGTATATTACTCAAAATGGTTACATTCTAACAGTACACAATTATCTTAAAGGATGATGTGTTAAGGGCTTATGTAGAAATATGTACTATTTGGGGTATTTATGTCTATATAAGAACTAGAAAAAATGAGAGGAATTCATTAATATTATTGATTTATTTATTTTCTGGGTATATGGCAATGCCAATTCTAAAAATTATAACTGTAATATCTATAATATACTACATTTGTAATCATAAGTATGAATTTTGGAACATTAATCTCTTCTAAACTGATTATAACCCTGGCAAATATGTTCTATTAATAGCAAATCATTGCACTGGAAAATGTAAAATAAATTTTGACAGATAACTTGTCTTTGTGTTTAATTATTCAATTTGTGAAGACATATTTTCTGATGATACAGGAATTATTTTAAAAAATACTGAGAGATTTCAGGTAAAAATCCTATTTTTAGTTATTTGTGTCTTCCTTTCCTGACCTAGGCATGTTCAATTCCTAGAACATTATTTCTTCACCAAGTGTTTCTGACTGATAGGAATCCAAAGAGAGTGAATTTTTAGATGTCAAATTAATTTATTTTCTCTTTCTGTAAATACTACTTAGCGCATACTCTCACCAGAATAATATTTTACATTTGTATAATATTTACAAGTTTCTCAAAATGCTTCTGCATTAATTATAAGTAACTATAACACCTTACTTGGCAGATATATTCATTGTTGTAGGAGTTTGGAAACTAGAGTTTTTAAGTAGCTATATATTAAATCTTGAAATACCAAATAGAGAATAAGCCTAATTCCAGTCAAATTATCATCTATCGAGACCAAATCACTCTTTTTTTTTCTTTAAGATTTTATCTATTTATTTATTTATCTATTTATATATTTATTTTTATTGTTACAAAAGTTTTTTTTCCCAGTGTTCCAAGATTCATTCCTCATTCCCCACACCCAGTGCTCCACGCTTTAGGTGTCCCCAGTACCCACCAACAGTCTCTCCCATTCCTCCACCCCTCCCTCCAAGTCCCTCAGTTTGTTTCTGTGTCCAAAGTCACTGTTGTTTCATTTCCCTCCCTAGATTACCCTAGTTCCCATTTACTTTCCTTCTCTCACTGTCCTCCAGGGTACCCCTCATGCACCGCAAGTAAGTGATACCATGTGATACTTGACTTTCCCTTCTTGACTTATTTCACTAAGCATAATCTCTTCCAGTCCAGTCCATGTTGCTACAAAAGTTGGATATTCATCTTTTCTGATGGAGGCATAGTATTCCATTGTATATATGTACAACATCTTCTTTATCCATTCATCTGTTGATGGGCACCTTGGCTCTTTCCAGAGTTTGGCGATTGTGGCCATTGCTGCGATGAACATTGGGGTACATATGGCCCTTCTTTTCACTACATCCATATCTTTGGGGTAAATGCCCAGTAGTGCAATTGCAGGGTGATAGGGTAGCTCTATCTTTAATTTTTAAAGGAATCTCCACACTGTTTTCCAAAGCGGCTGCACCAGTTTACATTCCCACCAACAGTGTAAGAGGGTTCCCCTTTCTCTGCAGCTTCTCCAACACTTGTTGTTTCCTGTCTTGTTAATTTTGGCCATTCTTACTGGTGTAAAGTGGTATCTCAGTGTGGTTTTGATTTGAATTTCCCTGGTAGCTAGTGACGCTGAACATTTTTTCATGTGTCTGTTAGCCGTTTGTATATCTTCTACGGAGAAGTGCCTCTTCATGTCTCTTGCCCATATTTTGAGGTGTTCATCTTCTTTTTGGGTGTTGAGTTTGAGTAGTTCTTTATAGATCTTGGATACCAGCCCTTTGTCTGTAGTGTTATTTGCAAATATCTTCTCCAATTCTGTGGGTTGCCTCTTTGTTTTGTTGATTGTTTCCTTTGCTGTACAGAAGCTTTTTATTTTGATGAAGTCCCAGAAGTTCATTTTCACTTTGTCTCCTTTGCCTTTGTAGACGTGTCTTGAAAGAAGTTGCTGTGGCCGATGTCAAAGAGGTTACTGCCTAGGTTTTCCTCCAGGATTTTGATGGATTCCTGCCTCACGTTGAGGTCTTTCATCCATTTCGAGTTTGCCTTTGTGTGTGGTGTAAGAGAATGGTCTAGTTTCATTCTTCTATATGTAGCTGTCCAATTTTCCCAGCACCATTTATTGAAGACACTGTCCTTTTTCCACTGGATATTTTTTCCTGCTTTGTCAAAGATGGTTTGACCATAGATTTGTTGGTCCATATGTGCACTCTCCACTCTGTTCCATTGGTCTATTTCTCTGTTTTTATGCCAGTACCATGCTGTCTTGTTAATCACAGCTTTGTAATAAAGCCTGAAGTCAGGTAATGAGATGCCCCCAGCTTTGCTTTTCTTCTTCAGCAATTCCTTAGCGATTCAGGGTCTTTTTTGGTTCCATATAAATTTTAGGATTGTTTGTTCTAACGTTTTGAAGAATGTTGGTGGAATTTTGATCAGAATGGCATTGAAAGTATAGATTGCTCTGGGCAGTATAGACATTTTGACAATGTTTATTCTTCCGGTACATGAACATGGAATGCTCCTCCGTCTTTTTGTGTCTTCTTCAATTTCTTTCATGAGTGTTCTGTTTTTCCTCGAGTACAGATCCTTGACTTCTTTGGTTAGGTTTATTCCTAAGTGTCTTATAGTTTTTGGTGCTATAGTAAATGGAATCGATTCTCTGATTTCCCTTTCTATTTTTTTGTTGTTAGTGTATAAGAATGCAACTGATTTCTGCGCATTGATTTTGTATCCTGCCACATTACAAAATTGTTGTATGAGGGCTAGTAGTTTGGGGGTAGAGTCATTTGGGTTTTCAACATAGAGTATCATGTCATCTGCAAAGAGAGAGAGTTTGACTTCCTCTTTGCCAAGCTGGATACCTTTTATTTCTTTCTGTTGTCTGATTGCTGTTGCTAGGACTTCTAACACTATGTTGAATAGTAGTGGTGAGAGTCGACATCCTTGCCTTATTCCTGATCTCAGAGTAAAGGCTGTCAGTTTTTCCCCATTGATGATGATATTCACTGTGGGTTTTTCATAGATAGATTTTATGAGGTTGAGAAATGTTCCCTCTATCCCTAGACTTTGAAGAGTTTTGATCAGGAACGGATGTTGTATTTTGTCAAATGCCTTTTCTGCATCGATTGAGAGAACCATGTGGTTTTTCTCTCTTCTCTTACTGATTTGTTCTATCACATTGATTGTTTTGCGAGTGTTGAACCACCCCTGCATCCCTGGGATACAACCCCCCTGGTCATGGTGGATAATCTTTTTAATGTATTGTTGGATCCTGTTAGTAAGGATCTTGTTGAGAATCTTAGCATCTATATTCATCAGCGATATTGGTCTGAAGTTCTCCTTTTTGATGGGGTCTCTGTCTGGTTTGGGGATTAGAATGATGCTGGCTTCATAAAAGAGTCTGGAAGTTTTCCTTCCATTTCTATTTTTTGAAAGAGCTTCAGGAGAATAGGTGTTATTTCTTCTTTGAATGTTTGGTAGAATTCCCCAGGGTATCCGTCTGGGCCTGGACTCTTGGTTTTGGGGAGGTTTTTGATCACTGCTTCAATCTCGTTACTAGATATAGGTCTATTCAGATCGTCAATGTCTTCCTGTTTCAGTCTTGGGA
>PITA01028042.1:0-19986 GCA_004023965.1 Spilogale gracilis
CCGGGTGTGGTGGAGCTGAGCCCCGGGCGTCTGCCCCGCCGCGGTGTAGGGGGCCACTTTCCAGACCGTGGGCAGGACACGCAGTTCAGTGATAAAGCCTGGAGACTAGATTCGACTTGGGGGGGATGATGAGGAACATGAGGTAGTCCGGCTGGGTCAGCAAGAGCGGTTTGCGGGTAGGGAAAACAGAAACTTCCTTTAAAGGCTTGTGTCTTGTTGGTCCGTTTTTGGTAAAATGCCGTGGCCTTGGCCAAGAGAAGTGCATCAACATTGATGTGAACCCTAAGGGTATCAGGTGGACACATGGGAAGGGAGGGCATGGTCACTGAGCTCTGCCCTACAAAGAGCCAATTGGGATCATCCTCAGGCTCAGGGCGGAATTCAGCTCCCTTCAGGGTCTGGGTGCTGCCACTCAGCTCAGTACCCACTTAGGGGAACAAGACCACCTCAGAGTCACTCTCTGAAAAGGGAAGAGGAGACGGGCATTAGAAATGTTAAGCCAGGTTTCATCTCCAGCTTGCCTTTGGCACAGGCCTTGAAATGTGGAGATCCAAAGACTTCATTGTCCTTCCTCATGGTGCCCCGTCCTGGTTCTGGGACACCTTGTCTGAAGTCGGTTCACTACTTGGGACCTGTCTGGCTGGCCTAGGGGTAGATGAGACACTGAGAAGCTCCTTGACCTTTGCACCTCCCCCTTCTCATTCTGCTCGGCCCCATGTGCAGGAAGGGCCTGGGCTCTTGTGAGCTGTTCAGGTTGGTGTATACACGGACCACGGCAGTGAAGATATGCTCGAATCACCAAGCAGAAATCCACACTTGCAACTATATAGTTGAAAGTGCCTTACTGATCTATTAAAAAAAATGTGTACCATTAGAAGACTGTGCCCTTTAATCTCAAAACCTGAAAGAACATGATAAGCTTGAACATTAGTGTTCATGGTGCCCCTGTCCCCTGATGCCAGTACTTATGGGGCGCCTGCAGTTGTACGTTCAGTACGTAACTTTTTAATTGGTGCTAGACCTCACTGTTAGACATGATCTGGGAAGTTTTAACATTTCAGTCAAGATTATTAATTTGTAAGATGTGGAGCCATTTGAAGGGACTTGCCAAAAGCTTGCAGATGTCAAAGGGAAATTTATCTTAAAAAGACACCAAAGACTCATGTCTGGGTGAGCAATAGAGAGGATCATGCACCCTAGTAGGTTCAGAAACTCTGTTGCATTTGCCTTCTGGAAACACATTTCTCAAATTCCCTTGCCGTAAAATAGAAAAATGTGATTGTCTTCTGACCAGTTTTCAGAAACTGGTCCCTTGTGATCCTGCATATACTCTCTCCCTCACTTCCTCTGGATGGGTATAGAGGAAGATGAGGCCCTAAAGCATATGGAGTCACACAACACATTTTCCCTGAATGACGGCAGGGAGCAGAGGCCTCACTGTGCCCTTCCCTCCCCCACCCTCAACACATCCTCCTTTTCCAGGCCATTTTGGACTCTCCAGTGGCTAAGAAATAAACTCTTGCTGTGTCAAGCCACTGGGGTGTTAGGGCTTATTGTTTTATATGATGAAATCATATAAATTTATTTTTGCTTGATTAAAAGCAGGGATGCCTGGGTGGCTCAGTCAGTTAAGCGTCTGCCTTCAGCTGGGGTCATGATCCTGGGGGCCTGAGTTCAAACTCCGCATCAGGCTCATCGTTCATCTGGGAGTCTACTTCTCCCTCTGCCTGCCGCTCCCCCTGCTTGTGTGCTCGCTCGCTCTCTCTCACTCTAATAAATAAACAAACAAATAAATAGTATAAGTACTTCATCTCTTGATAAGCATTAACATAACCTCCCACCCCTTGTTGCTAATGAAAGTTTTCTTTCTCCATCACCAATGCTTCATCTTCACTGAGCAAGCTCACCTCACCAAAGGAGACAGGCAGGATCACCAGTCTGGATAAATACTCCCACAAGAACATGACGTTTTTGCAAACAGTAATACAAAGAAAGTATTCAGAAGAAGGAGGTAAGATGATGTTAGAAAGTCTTTTGCTTCCATTCAATTCAACTGAGAACCGTAATCATCTTAAGGAGAGCATCTCCCCTTTCCTTATGTACTGTAAATAAATAAAATGATTTCAAAGATACTACAGCATTCTTCAGGCATACCGATAGGAATAATAATACCTTACATTTATAGGCAGCTTCACATGGGCAATGATTGTGCTAAGCACTTTACATGAATTATTCCTTTAAAAGATAAATTGGGGCCTAGAAGGTCATGTAATTTGCTTAAGTTTACATAGCTAGGAAGCAGCAGGTCCAGGAATCCAATAATCTAAGGCAGCCTGACTCCAAAGTCCAAGCTCTTAAAGATCATACTTATCCTAATGAAAGATCAACAAATGTCAAGTTATCCTTAAGATGAATAGTGCATCCTGACCATTTGTAGTAAAAAAAAAACAACAACAAAAAGACCCCCCAAAACAGATCCCTGTTTCCAGACCCCCAAAAAATTCACTTTAATTTGCTTTTCATAACAAAGGCTTTGAAATGGCAAGTGCACGATGACGGCTCCGTCTAGGACTTCTGAGAAGTAGGCTGTTAATCAGTTCCATATCCTCACTGTTGATTTTCTTACCCCATGGACATCTCACTTGGGCTTTATGTGATTTTTCTGCACCATGTTCCACTGTGGCCAGATCCTACCTTATCTGATCCCTGTAGTCCAGGTAGTACTTAGGCCTCCTATCCTGTGACAGAGTAAACTCAGGATGAAAGAGACAGAGTGATGCTTGCCCAGTCCCCTAACAATTCATCTTCCGGTCTTATTCTGCCACAAGATGTCACTGCCATGGTAGCACTCTAACGTGGCTTGGGACAGCTGCAGTGGAATTTCTTGCTGTTCCTATATTAAGAATGTGTTCTCAGAAACAGCTGGTGTGTTACAAATGCAACCGAGTGCCTTAAGAAGTGGGGTGATTGGAATCCCACTCCTAAGCACACAGGCTGTCGATATTTGAGAGTTGGTAAATGACATGGCAGGAAGGGGTGTGACGGGGACCGGAGAGGGTTGAGCACGAGAAAGCCAAGCTCCATGCTTCTGCTGGTGCTGTGAACCTGTCTTTCACCCAACCATGACCGCGGAGGATGTTGTAGGAAGTACTGAGTTTGTATTTGTAAATCAGTTCTCAGATCTTTGCAGTAATGTGTTGGCTGAGAAGGATGCTTTATGACACTGTTCATGGACAATTGTGGGCAGCATAGGGGTAGCTGTGAGTAGTCATTCTTATCTCTTTTGAGATAAAATGGTCAAATTGGTGTGGGAGGACTTTTTGTTCAGTTAAGGGGCATCTTAGCAATAGAGGCTTCACAATTTCTTGTAAAGATAATCACAACTAATTAATGATTCGTTAACATTTAGTTAAATAACAATTATTAGAATGATTTCTAGTTTGCCATTCAGTTTTCCAAGCATCATCCCAGTTCCTCTATAAGAGAAGTTTAGTGGCAGGGATGGATGTTACTGTTACCATCCTCACTGTAAAGAGGAAGAAAGAGAGATGCAGAGAAGTCAAGGGACTTGCCCAGCCTACCTACCTACAAAGTGATGCTGCATTCATTACCTCTCTGGCGTCCCTTCTTCACTTTCTATGTTTGGTTCTAGAACAGTGTATTTCTGGTTCGTTGTTTACCATCTTGGTCATTCTTATCAATTTTTCTTTGTGGCTATTTTGCTTTTCTTCCTTGAAGTACTGACATTACAGATACTCATTTGTTCTTTTCCTTCCCTCTGTTTTACAATAAACTTTCATTAGGAAAACTTATCCACTCCTGTTGGATGGAAACCAAAGACTGGTTTGGTCAACATTCATTTCAACCTCTTTCTATTTTATCTTCCCATACAATGAAAGCTAGAAAGCTAAAAAAAAAAATCACATTTCCCCAACTCCCTTGCAGCTAGGTTTCAGGGTATGGGATACATTCCGCCCTGTGAGAATGAGAAAAAAGGTAAGGTATTTCAGTGTCTTTATTGATCTAGAATTCACATACCGTACAATTCACCCATGTAAAGGATATAATTCAGTGGTTTTTAGTACACTCACAGAATTGTGTAGCCACCAACACAATCAAGAAAAGATATACTTTGCAAGACGCAAAAGTGAGGCCAGATTCGTCTCTTTACTGTTTTTCTCTGTGACTCCTGGCAGACACTCTCACGGAAGCACTGGGTGGGCAGTATGTAGTCACCGACGTTCTCTGTGTGAGGAGGCAGTTGCATCAGTGGTTGTAGTGGCTTCCTGATTACTTGACTGAGCTTCCTAATTAGGATGCTGATTGTAGTTTTCCTTGCACATTATTTCTGCAGCCATTTTCTGGGCTTTATTCCTGGAAATTCAATTTAGAGTCGGCTCTTCCAGCTTTTCCAAACCTTTCACGAACACTTAATTCCCTGTATTAATTTCTTGCTGAAAAAAGTTGGGAGGGTGATTTGTTTCTTACAAATGGACTAATTTGAGCTCAATTTTTGTATCTCTAACTTCCAACCTCTTATGAATCTTCTCTACTTGAGAGATATCCTATAGGCAACATGCCCCAAACTGATTATCTTCATTTAAGCCTAATCCTATTTCCCTAAGGAATGGCTCTACACAACAGCCCAGTTATAAGGCCACTAACCTCAGAGTTACCTTAACTGCTTTTCCTTCCAACTTCCCTCTCTTCCCCTGTAATCACTTAATAAACCGCCACAACCTACATGTCTAGGTTCTTTGTCATCTCAACTTAGACCTTTCTCTGTTTCACAGATTGTGACAGAGTCCTTACTCCTACCTGGACCCCTCCCACTCTTCTATTAGCCCCCAGGGAGGCCAGGATGATGTAGCCAAGGCACCATTCTCATAATGCGTGTTCCTTCTTTAAGATTCATCAGTAGCTCCTCTTGCTTAAAGAGTAAAATGTAAAATATAAGTTCCTTATCATGGTGTTCAAGTTCATGACTCTGTCTAGCTCCCTAGACCCATTTTCTGCATGTCTCTTTTCTCACATTTTAGACTTCAGTCACATTAAGCTATACAGCATGGCTCTTCACACTCTTATTTTTGAGTATACAGTTTTTCAACCTTAATTTTACTGTTGAATTTTTATTTATCTTTCAAAAACCCTATTCATGTGTCTTGACCTTGACTGTAAAGGCTTTATTGAACAACTTCCCTCAATGCCCCTGCCACCACTCACTGTGATCAGCCACTCCCTCCTCTCCTCCGCTGGGTGGATCTCATGTGCTGCCCTGTCCCACTGGCATGCTACGGTGTCCCACACCTGTATGCCCCAGCTACCTAGGCTGCCACTCAACAGATACTCAGAATGTATTTGAGGCACTTACCCAGACTGGAACCCATTCCAGATCAGGTCATCCTTCTAGCAAATGTTTAAGAAACAAGTGGCTAGATTGGAGCATGGGCTCCAGGCTGCCTATTATTTGATACATTGCGGTATAACCAAGACAGCACTTTTAGGAAATTTTATTTCTAGCTATATAGACTCAAAAGATTGAAACCAAGCATTCAAACAGGTAGTTTATATCAGTGTTCAGACCAGCATTGCCCGCTACAGCCAAAAGGTAGAAACAACCCAAATGCCCATCAGCAGATGAACAAATGAACAAAAACTTAGTATTTAGATATAATGGAATATTATGCAGGCTTAGGAAGGACATACTGACATATTCGGCAACATGGGTGAACCTTGAAGACATTATGCTGAATAAAATAAGCTGGACACAAGAGAAAAAATGTAATTCCACTTATATATAGTACCAAGAGTAGTCAAATACATAGAGACAAAAGACAGAATATTGGTCATCGGGAACTGGAGGGAAAGAGAGAATGGGAAATTATTGTTTAATGGTTACAGATCTTAGTTTGTGATGATAGAAATGTCCTGGAGAGGGGCACCTGGGTGGCTCAGTTGGTTCAGTAACTGACTCTTGGTTTCAGCTCAGGTCGTGATCTCAGGGTAATGGGATTGAGCCCCGTGTCAGGTTCCATGCTTAGTGGGGAGTCTGCTTGAGGTTCTCTCTCCCTCTCTGTCTAAAATAAATAATCCTTTTTTAAAGAAAAGGTTTTAATTATTTTTGAGAGAGAGATTGAGAGAGCACAAGTAAGGGAAGGAGAGAGGGGCAGAGGGAGAGGGAGAAGCAAATTTCTCACTGAGCAGGAATCCTGATCTAGAGCTCCATTCCAAGACTCTAGGATGATGACCTGAACTGAAGGCAGAGGCTTAACCGACTGAGCCACCTAGGTTCCCCTAAAATAAATAAATAAACGTTAAAAAAAAAAGTCCCAGAGATGAAGAGTGATGATAGTTGCACAACAACATAAATATATTCAATGCCTGTATACTCAAAATGGGTAAAATGGTAAATTTTATGTTTTGTGTATTTTACTATAATAATAAAAAAAACTACCATTCTGTTTGGCATACCTGAGTTCTATTCTCATATCTTCTATCCCACTGCTATTTTATAGAATTGAACTTGATATTCTCCTTTTCTAGGGCTCACTTTTCTTATCTCTATAATGTCCTATCTGAAGTAAAAGCTTGGCAGTTCCTTCTAGCTAGCACCTAGTGGAAGATGCAGTTCTGTGTGGTTAAGGGTCCATGTCAATGACCACGCCACTGAAGATTCACCTCACCACCATCCTGGAGAGTCTTCCGTTTCTTCTGTAGGTTCATGGTGGGGTGGCAGTTGGGAGCAGATAAGCTGTGGCAGAGTGGTTCTAGCAACAGTGGACTGGAGGATGATGCCTCCTTGGTGTCCATGGCATATCACAAATGGAATACAATCTCTGTCCAGGATTCTGTTAACCATTTATTCACCCATTAACTCTTCCGCATTCATTAAGTATTTGCCCTGTGTCAGCAACTCTACTAAGTGCCAGGGATAGAGAGATAAATGAGACATCTGTGGTTCAGAGCATGCACAGTACAGTGGGAGACATTGGCATGTTAACAAATACTTAAAATAAAAGGATGTTGCATTAAAATCAAAACAGGGATATGTACAAAGAACTATGGGATTTGTAGAGTCAGGGATTGCCTGTGGGAGGTAAAATATCACAGAAAAGTTTAATTTGGAGCTAGTCTTCAATGAGGAGAAGCTCATGAAGCAAGAGCTAAATAAGAGAATTTGAGTTGCTTCTTTCTTGGTCTACCACCTGTATTCATTTTGCCCCAAAATGGCACCTGGGTGGGAGGAGAATTCAGGAAAGGTTGCCACATCCTTGGCAGGACGGTGTCTATAAATGGCATTTTTTCCCTTAAACTTGGTATCTTCTGATATATTCCCAGAGATGCACCCTCTCCTATTATCCTCTCAAGAGCCCCTTAGGCAAAGATAAAATCTTAGCCACAATCTGCTATTCTCTTAATAGCTTTGCCAATGTTTGCTGTTTTATGTCAACACTCATTATATAGCTTGGCTTTCAATGTGGGATTAAGCCTCTTTTATTCTTGTGATAATCAGAAGAGCAATTGTATAGTTAGCGTGCTCTTTGGAATCCCACTGCAAAAGAATGAGGTTCTGCCAGATCCTGTCATGGAAGAAGAAAACAGACACAAAAGGTGAAGAAAAAGCTCCTAAAATGGAAATTCTGACAGGTGACACCAGTCACAAAAGACACATGCAGCACCCAAGGGTCACCGACTTGGGAGACGTGCCAAAGTTGGCCAGCAGGTCCCAGCATGCAGGGGCTGCAAGGGAACTAATTAATTAAAGAGTGTCAAATATGTTGTCAGAGTGCAGACAGCAGAAAATAAAATGGACTTCACATGGTTTAACCAGTAGGGGACGAGCAGGATCATACCAAACACATAAAAATTACTTCAGAAAAAGAGACGTTCTAATACATTTTCAGTCTATCACGATTAAAAGATGAATTGGTGTTTCAAATTCTGGCTGCAATAGAAGCTAAAGGCTTCCTAAAAAGAAGGGAAAAATAACATTTATTGAGCACCTACTATATTGCCAGACACTAAGAGAGGCCTTCTGGGAAGATACATTGACACTTCATATTGTATTCTGTGTAGAGTTGTGTAGTGTTTTAGTCCAGGTGGCATTTTGTATATGTTACTTCCTTTAATTATTGTGAAATCTCACTGAAGGATATGTTATTTTTCTAGATGAGGAGGTGGGTGACAGATCTACGTCTTAACTCTGATTCCCAATGTGTTAGCTGTGTTACCTTTGGAAATTACTTTATCTCACTGGACTCGGAAAGCTTCTCTCTTCGCACTCTTCCGTCCACATGGTTACCAGACAATGAATGGCTTCCATGGGAACAACTGAGGGACCGGTCCAAGTGCCTTGCTGGCCTAAGCCAAATGCTGGCATGGTCAGGGTTTGTTTCAACCTTAATTTTTCCCTCTTAAAAGGTTTTCTCTTCAAGGCATGAGTCTTCTCAAGTGCTCTTCTCCCTCCTTTCAGAAAACCCGCTTTCAAGTTCTGCCTTTTACATCAGGGCATAAGATCCCTAAGCTATGTGTGTGTGTGTGAACTCTTTCAAGAGCATCTGTATTTTAACAGGGAACTAAGCACTAAACTAGGATCTCTAGCAGTCATTGGCATCTGCCTGGAAAACTTACTCTTATTTGGTCGAGTTCTCCTGCCAGGTTTCTTTAAGCTCCCACTCCTGGCACAGTATCTCTATTTGTGGCTGCTGCTAGAATACAGCCCTTAGATTCATATTCTTACCAGGGAAGGGTGCTATAGTCTTTTGTGTCCACAAGCAGTTTTCTGGCTCTGTCAGCAAATTTTCCTCTTCCTTTACTTTACATTTGGTTACTCTCTTGGGGCCTAAACATTGGGTTAAAATCACTGCTTCTGATGGGGAAAAAGACAGAAGGAGGAAAAACAGTTGCTTCCAGGCCCACCCAAATGAGACCACTCTCTTGATCCGTTGTCACGCCCTGTGTCTGTTGTTGGTTGAGATTCCCAACCAAAAGGAGGGAAAGCATCCTAAGGCTGATCTTCCTTATTGATCAAGTCACACTCAGTCATTTCTATCCCATGCCACTGCCAGCTGATCTTAAAATTGCAGAGGTTAAACAAACAAACAAACAAGCACATTGTCCCTTACAAGAATGTTGGATATCTTTGCTTTTAACAAAAATGAGAAAAATAGAGAAGATAGATGTTTAGGCTTCAGGAAATTGTTAAAGTGGGGTATGAAGGTTGTTGGCCTTTGTTTTCTGCTCATGCCCTAAAATCACACTAGCATGCAGTCAACTGATCCCTTTACCTGGAGGATATTCTTGCTTAGATTTCAATAGTAATTTCTGTCTTAGACAGGGGTACCGTTGCCACTTAAATTACCCTTACAGGGATGTTGGATGCCTGCCCTTGGGTTCCTACTTGCTATATTCTCCTTCTGGAATTTGGAAATGAAGGTTTTCATTTTGTTTCAGACCACTGTCTTGAAACTTTGGAAAGATTTAGAAAAATGAACAGAAGTAATACCCATTGAGCACTAATTATAAACTGGTCTTCTATATAGATGACTTTATTAAATCTCTCATAAGAATACTATGATGTAGATCTTATTATTGCCAGTATACAGTTGATTATAATGAGTCCATAATTGTCCTGAATTTGCCCAGGGTCCCAGTGACAGTAGATTACCTCCATGTACCACTGTCCCTGACACAGTCCCAGTCTGAGACACTCTTAGTTATCTACATAACGTGAAGAAACTAGGAGGCTCTGAAGTTCTACCACAGTCACATTTGGTAAGAGATTTACTGCTTCAAACTCTGGAAACCATGGCTGATTCTATCTCCAGGCTATGGTGCAACTGAGCCCAGAAGGAAACACTGGAGAAGTGGTGAATCAGAGCATAGAGTCACAGTGCAGGGTCCACCTTGATAATCATCTTGGTCTCTTCCCACTCTGGGATAGGGGCCCTGGACACAGAGACTTTGATGTGTACTGGGTCATATAAGGAATTAAGTTCAGCTTAGAATCCATATCTTCCAAGCCTAGGCTTCAAAGGATGTCGTATGACCACCCACAGTGTTTCTTCAGTCACATAGCTCTATAGTCTCCTACGATCCAGCTTCACTGGGAAGTCTGGGTGTTGCCCCTGGAAGGTATGCTGAGAAAGAATGATTCCATACACTGTACTATTTCAAGAAATCAAGTCATTCATTTAAGTATTCTAGATATTCATGGGCCTATCTACCCCAATGACAAGATACATCCAGTGCTGAGATCAGAGTCAACAGTGCCATTACTAGCACCTGACACCTTGCTTCTTTTGATTTATCCATTTTCTAAAAATGATCCAGAAGTTGGACGCAACTTCTAAATCACCAGGTTTTTCATTGTAAGTGACAACCTTTGCATTTTATTAGCATAGTCTACTTTTTAATAAGCCTTTACAGGGCCAATATATCATAACAACATCATTAAAACATTCCCCTCTACTGGTTATAAATTGCCGTGATGGTGCTGTGACTACATCTCCCAGAGCACCTCTGACAGAATGAGTCTTAAGATCCAGGCATGTCATTGTCACAGCAGAAGGATGACATTGCAGCCCAGCTTGACTCCCCCCCCTCCCCAGGGAAAAGGCATATGGTGGTATAAGAAAAGAGACAGGCACCTGTCTGGGGTGCCATTGGTGAGTCTGCCACTGAGGAGCTCACTGTTAGACTTTGGAAAGCCACTTAACCTCTCTGGGGCCCTTATTTGTCTATAAAATGAAATTGTCCTTGCTAGCTCACAGGGTTACTGGGAAGAACAAATAAGATAATGTATATAAAAACATTTTGAACACCAGGTTAGGTTCTCTAGAAAGCAGACAGATTTAGCAAGAAGGACATTTATTGGAGAGTGGCTTTCCCCATTGTGTAAAAATAGTCCTCCGATAATGGTCAGTTACCTTTGCCAAGGTGGCATCTCCTCTTCTTTCTTTCTGGTCTTTAGATGCAAGAAACTAAGAATATAGCTGCTGTAACTTTCAAATCCAACGTATTCTAGTCTGAAATGTTCGTCCTTAGGTGACCAGGGCTGCTAAACCCACAGAGCCCAATGTTGGAAGTATGCAACACGTGATTTTCCTAAGTATGTTATTAGGGATGATGCTAACTGGACCACTCCTGCTTCTACTCCATTGAGTTACATGTTTATGTATTCTAACTATTAGAGATGAGCCGCTTACACCGATCTTTGGTTCAAGGATTCTGTGTTCTAGAAGTTGGTGTACTGCCCTTACAACAAAGTATTGTTTCTCACATGGTAGTTCAGTAAGGTGTTCTGCAAGCCATTCCAACACATTATCAGGAGAGTAGTGTCTGGATGGTGAGATGTGTTATATGACCAGTGGATCTCTTGGTTTACATTCTCTCCCTCTGCTTGCTTTATAGGGTCATATGGTCTGATTTCAGGATGTGTAAGACTCTATGGTAGTGGATCCAACACTCAATAAACCCTGGGATGTTATTTATTCCTGAGTGCCTGTGGGGAATAAAGACACCCTCATAACTGAGAAATGTGTTTATTTTGTCAGAATGACTATCTTGCCATTTTCTAGGTTGAAGGGGTCTAATGTAGCCCACTCCACCAAATGGCCATTTGGTTTCCTCAAGGAGTGGTGCCATATTGGGGACTTTGCACTGATCCATGTTTCTGATAGTTTGGACATTCAGAGGCAAGACTGTGTCATTCACTTTAGTAAGTGGGAGTCCATGTTTTTAGAATGCAAGCAATCTCTATTCCTGTTGTGATAGCCACTTTGCTCAACTCTCCATCATGCTAAAACCAGGGTAGCTGATAACAGACTGGCTGACATCACCTGGCCTAGTAATTTTGTCTGATTGGCTGTTTAATCCTCTACTGCCATAGAAACTCTTTGAGGCATTAACATGCAATACAAAGATATTCTCCACTGCATCTACCTTCATGCTTCTATCGCCTTCCACCTCCACAAAGCACCTTTTCCCTGATCTTCTCGTTTTTTCTCTTTCAGTTCCTCCACCAGCCATGCAAGTCATTCAGCACTGTCTGTGAGTCTGTATATAGTCATATCTCAGGCCACTTATTGTTCCACTTTCTTCTTCTCCTTTCTCACCATTTTCTCTCTCACCTCAGCTAGTTCTTCTGCCGGTCTTGGTTTCTTACCTGGATTGGTGATTTAGACAATTGAGTGTGAAGGGTATGAACATCTGGTCCTGGAACCCTTCTCAGGCCAGAGAAGAATAGATGCTCAGGTGCATTTCAAATTAGGAATTCCATTAAGAATATTTTCCCTCATAACTAGTTTTTCAAGGGCAACCCTGAGTGAGGATTTAGTATACCCACACATTTTCAGCTTGGACACGAATGAGTCAGCACCTTCGTCTGTATTGCATTGCACAGGTCCTTTCTCCTTAGTCAGTTGCTCATAAGGAACCTCTCCTACTGAAACCTTACCAGTGTGAGTGTGATTTGAGGAGGAGCGTTGGTGTGCCTGGCCTCCATGCAGCTCACTCGCTTTTCCCCTTTGGCCCTGTTTGCGGTTTATTCCAGGTGTACTGTTCCCGTCTTATAGTGTATTGTTGTTGGACTTGCCTGACCTGATGGCTTGATGAATCTAAAGAACCTAGTTAATAATAAGTCATTCTGGATTCACGGTCACTTGATATCCCAAGGTGAAATGCTCTGTATCTGTCATATCAGTAGCATGCCAACCTTAGCTTTTTAAAAAGTAAATAATTCTTCAATACAAGGGCATGGCCTTGCTTCAGAACCCCAGGCATCTATATGTTATTGTCCCTTTGGTCTTTGCCATAAACTCCAAACGATACCCTTTTCTACAACTGGCATATCTACCATCATACACTTTTCAGGATATTTTCACTGCATTATTCACTTGCTATGCAAGAGTCTTTCCTACTTTGGACTGTCTGAAAACTGGCTGCCTTCTTTTGATGGACTGAAGCAGCATTTCCAGGTATATAATAAGCTACCTTCAAAACATGAAGAGATCTAACAGGTACCGTGCTTCATTCTTTGTGATAGGAGAAGCATGATGAAATAATCTCACTTGCATGGAATATCTCCACATGCCCCTAACCATTATGCCTCTCAACTTTTATGAATGTGGCAGGTCTCTTGATCTTTGTCAAGGGCACATAAATGCTGAAGCACTTGTATCTTACCCAGGCTGCCACTGTGCTAGCCATTTCTTGTTCATCTAGACCAATAAACATGATATTATCAAAGTAGCAGATCATTGCGGTATTCTGTGGGATATCAAGATGGTCAAGATCTTTTCAAACAAAATTATGACAGAGGGCAGAAGAGTTAACATAGCCCTAAGATGAAACTGTAAAATATAGTGGTATTCATTATATATGAATTCAAATAGTTACTGAACCTTTACTTAAGAGGGAAAGAAAAGAATGCATTTATGAAATCAGCGGTTGTATACCCTATACCTGCATCCATATAAATCTACCCTAACAAAGGTATCAGAACTGCCTCGGCAGCTGCAATTGGAAATTCTGTTTAGTTATGTTTGCTTTTGATTTCTTCAGGGACCAGACTGGTCTATTAAGTGAGGACTTGATGGGTACTGATATTCATGCATCCTTGGGATCTCATGAATAGTCCTGGCTTCTACCATCCTGAGTATGCATTTTTTAAAACTAAATTCTTCTCCTGAAACCAGTATTACCCTGTATGCTAACTAACTAGAATTTAAATAAAAACCTGTAAAAGAAAAAAAAAAGAATAAGAAAAAAATGTATTATCTTTTTCAAGAGAGAGGAGAGGGGAGCAATTTTTGAGATTTTTGTTTGCCCTTTGCACTAAGGTTATCTTGACCCTAAAGCCAAGGGATCCACTGTGGGAGTTACACTGACCATAAGCTATGTTTATCTCAATTGTATCTGGAAAGTGGTGAGAAGAAAAAGTTGGTGGGTTTGAGGACACACTGTGAGCTGAACATGGGCCAGGATTTAATTTATTAACTGGCCTGTGTAACAAAAGGACCATATTGCTACATTAGGTCTGTAGCCCTTCCAACCATGTAACGAGAAACTCTAAAAAAGTTTGGAGAGGATCCTCCAGAAAAAGATGGCATCATAGGAGACTCTTCAGTTGTCTTCCTCGCACACACACTGAATATACATTTACACAGAGGGCAATTCCTTCTGAAGGAAACTGAGAAACAGCTGAGCAACTCCTACACATCAGGCAACTGGTAAGACACCCACACTGAAACCGAGAGAAAAGGCTGAGATATACGTCACCATAAGTCCCACCCTTATGGCACAGCAGCATACAGTCAAGAGGGAACCCCATCTTCATGAGGAGTGAGGGGTTTGGACTGTACATATTGGGCTCCAAATTTTAAGGCTCTCATGCAAAGGATGTTCCCCTAAAACACCTAGTTTTGAAAGCCAAAGCACCTTGCATTCACATGTTTCACTGGAATATAGTAAACACAGAAAAAGTTCTTAATGGGTGCACTAGCACTTGCCACAACCATCCTCCCAGGGCTCAATGCAGAGGGAGCAGGCAAAGACACCCTCTTCCAGTTTCTCCCTGGATGGGGTTTGAAAGCGTATTCTACCAGTGCTGAATAAGAGTTCAACTTCTAGTTAATCTACATCCGGATACTGACTGCAGTCTTCCCTAGAGCTCCAAATAGCAGGTGGGCACTATCCCTGCCTTCCCTCTTTTATCTCACTTCAACAATAAATCCAAATTGCCAGTATCTTCCAAGAAGGAGCTTGTCCACCTATGTAGTACTCCAACTTGCCATCCAAGGAGCAGGTCTCCAAATCACTTGGCTCTGATAGTCAGTGTGGTGTGCATCCTTGAGGACTATAGAACTATAGCATACATAAACAAAATTTTTAAATGGGCACAGGAGCACTCCCATAGCTATATATCCAGACTCAGTGCAGAGGGAATAGGCAAAAGTGTTCATTTCCAGTTTCTTTCAAGAAGGGGCTTAACTGCATATTTTACCAGCTGTTACCTGGGGGTCCATTTTCTAATCCGCCTGCATCTGAGTGATGATGACAATCTTTTTGGGGACACTGATGGATCTTGGAATACCCTTAACTCCTGAGATACACTAGAATAAAGATGTAGCTTAGATAATCACAAAGTTTGGAGATGCAAACAGGAGCCTGGGACAGCCTGACTGATGAGATTCATCTCCTACATGAGACCACTCTGTCATGATTAGAAGAGGTGGCTGTTTTATCTAATATGCAAAAATCAACACAATAACCATAGGAAAATGAAGAAAGAGAAAAATATGTTCTGAACAAAAGAACAAGATGAATCTCCAGAAACTGATGTTAATGTAATGGAGATAAGTGGTTTGTCTGATAGATATTTCAAAATATCTGTAATGAAGTTTGCTGAGGTCAGGAGAGCAACACATGAATAAAGTGAGAATTTCAGCCAAGATAGCAAATATTTTAAAAGGACCAAGCAAATCATAGAGCTGAAGAATACAGCTAAACTGAAAATTCAATAGAGGGATTCAACTGAAGGCTAGATAAAGTGAAATAAGGAATCAGAGAACTTGAAGACACAGCAATGGAAGTCATTCAATCAAAAAGAATGGAAGAATGAGGATAAAGGACCACTTTATGTATTAGGGAGGTCCCACAGGAGAACAGAGAGGGAGCAATGATCAAAAAGCATTTTCAAGGAAATAAGGGCAGAAAAACTTCCTCCTGTTGGGAAAGAAACAGACATCCAGACCTCGGAAGCCCAGTGAACACCAAGATGATAAAGAGGTCCACTACAGGCCACTTTATAATTAAATTTTCAGAAGTTGAAGACAGGGGGCACTGGGTGACTCACTTGGTTAAGCATCTGACTCTTGATCTCAGCTCAGGTCTTGATCTCTCAGTCCTGAGTCCAAGCCCCATGTTGGGCTCCATGCTGGCCATTGAGCCTACTTGAATGAATGAATGAATGAATGAATGAATGAAGAAAATAAAAAAGGGTTCACTTTAAGAAAACGTTGGAGACAAGTTTTTTTTTTTATTAAAGATTACATTTATTTGACAGAGAGCACAAGCAGGGGGAGCAGCAGCAAAGAGAGAGATGGAGAAGCAGGCTTCTTGCTGAGCATGGAGCCTGACGTGGGGCTTGACCCCAGGACCCCAGGATCATGACCTGGGTCAAAGGCAGCTCCTTAACTGATTGAGTCACCTAGGTGCCCCGTAAAGACAGAATTTTAAAAGCAACAGGAAGAGCAACCTGCAGATACAAGGGAACTCCCATAAGACTAATAGAAAAATTTTTATCAGAAACCATGCAAGCCAGGAAGAACTGATATATTCAAAGTTCTGGAAAAGAAAAAGAAACAAAAAAACAACAACTCTGCCAACCAAGAATACTTTTCCTGGCAGAGTTGCTTTTCAGAATTGCAGAATTGAATACAAGATAAATGTTTTTCCAAAATATAAAGAGGACTCATACTACTCGATAGCACAAAATAAATAATCTAATTAAAATGTGCAAAAGACTTGAATAGACATTTTTGCAAAGAAGAAGATATACAAATATCCCACAGGTACATGAAATGGTGCCCAGCATCACTAATCATCAGAGAAATGCACAATAAGGTATCCACCTATTAGGATGTCTGTTACCAGAAAGACAAGAGACAATAGATGTTAACAAGGATATGGAAAAAAGATAAACTTTCTACACTGTTAGTGGGAATGTAGACTGGTTTAGTCACTGTAGAGATTGCTTAAGAAATTATAATAGAACTACCGTATGATAAACATATCCATTTGGCTATATACCATTTTCGATATATAGACAAAGAAAATAAAATTAATACCTTGAGATAGTTTCAGTCTTGTGTTCATTGTAGCATTATTCAAAATACCCACGGTATGGAAATAACCTAAGTGTTCAATGACAGATGAATGGATAAAGAAAATGCGATCTCTCTCTCCATCCATCCTGCCATCCAGTGACAAAAGGAAATTCTGTCATTTCCAAAACCATGGATGAACCTCAGTGGAGTAAGCCAGACAGAAACAGACAACTACTAAGGTAGAACGTAAATGTTCTCACACACAAAAAGTATATATATGAGGTGATGGATATATTAATTAATGGTGAGAATTCTTTGCAGCATATACATACATCAAATCCTTACATATGTTTATTTACATTTTCTACCAGAAAAAAAACTTTGTTTTTGATTCATGTATAATTAACATACTAGTGCTCTGTTAGTTTCAGGTATACAATATGATTCCACAATTATAAACATTTTTCAGTACTTACAGAATACGTGTTTTTTAATCCCCTTCATCTGTTTCACCCACCCCCCCATCCACCTCCTCTCTGGCAACCACCATTTTGTTCTCCATATTTAAGAGTTTGGAGTTTTACTCTTTGTTTGTCTCTTGTTTTCTTTGTTCATTTGTTTTGTTTCTTAAATTCCACATATGAGTGAAATCATGTGGTACATTTCTTTCTCTGGCTAACTTATTTCACCTAGCATTATACCCTCTTGGTCCATCCATGTTGTTAAAAATAGCAAGATTCCATTCTTTTTTGTGGCTGAGTAATATTCCATTGTGTGTGTATGTATGTATGTATGTATATCACATCTTTTTCCACTCATCTATCAGTGGACATTTGAGTTGCTTCCATTATTTTGGCTATGGTAAATCATGCTATAGTAAACACAGGGGTGCATATATCTTTTCAAATTAGTGTTTTCATTTTCTTTGGTTAAATACCCAGTAACATTATTGGAGCATATGGTTTTTCTATTTTTAATTTTTTGAGGCATCTCCGTACTCTTTTCCACAGTGGCTGTACCTTTTCCATTCCTACAAACAGTACATGAGGGTTTCATTTTTTTTCCACATCATCACCAACATTTGCTATTCCCTGTTTTGTTTTGTTTTTGTTTTTGTTTTTTAAGATTTTATTTATTTGACAGAGAGAAACACAGCCAGAGAGGGAACACAAGCAGGGGGAGTGAGAGAGGGAGAAGCAGGCTTCCTGTCGAGCAGGGAGCCCGATGTGGGACTCAATCCCAGGTCTCCGGGATCATGACCTGAGCCGAAGGCAGCCGCTTAACCAACTGAGCCACCCAGGCGCCCTTCCCTGTATTTTTTATTTTAGCCATGCTGACTGGTGCAAAGTGATATCTCATTGTGGTTTTAATCTGCATTTTCCTGATTATGAGTGATGTTGAGCATCCTTTCATGTGTCTGTTGGCCATCTGGATGTCTTCTTTGGAAAAATATCTATTCAGGTCTTCTGTTAATTTTTAATCTTTTTTTTTGTTTTTGAGTGTATTAGTACTTTATATTTTTTGAATATTAGCCCCTTATTGGATATATCATTTGCAAATATATTGCCAGTATATCACAAGTATATCCCATTCAGCTAATTGACATTTTGTTTTGTTGATGGTTTCCTTTGCTATATACAAAAGATTTTGTTTTGGTGTAGTCCCAATAGTTTAAGTTTACTTTTGTTTCCCTTGCCTCAGAAGACATATCTAGAAAGATGTTCCTACAGCTGACATCAAAGAGATTACTGCCTGTGTTTTCTTGTAGGAATTTTATGCTTTCATGTCTCACATTTAGGTCTTTAATCCATTTTGAGTTATTTTGTGTGTGGTGTAAGAAAGTGGCCCCATTTCTTTTGCATGTAGCTGCCCTGTTTCCTCCACACCATTTGTTCAAGAGTCTGTCTTTTGCCCCATTGTATATTCTTGCCTTCTTTGTCATAGACGAATTTCCCATAAATGTGTGTTTATTTCTGGGCTCTCTTTTATCTTGATCTATGTGTCTATTTTTGTATCAGTGTTGTACTATTTTGATTACTATAGCTTTGTAGTGTATCTTGATATCTGGAATTTTGATACCTCCAGCTTTGTTCCTCTTTTTCAAGATTGTTTTGGTTATTCAGGGTTTTCTGTGGTTCCATACAGATTTTAAGATTATTTGTTCTAGTTTTGTGAAAAAAATGTTGTTGGTACTTTGATAGGGAGTGCTTTAAATCTGTAGATTGATTTGAGTAGTTCAGGCATTTTAAAAATTTCGATTCTTCCAATCCATGAGCATGGACTATGTTTCTGTCTGTTTCATCTCCGATTCTTTCATCAGTGTTTTATACTTCTCAGAGTACAGATATTTCACGTGTTTGGTTAAGTTTATTCCTAGGTATTTTCGTCTTTTGGTAGAAGTTTAAATGGAATTATTTTCTTAATTTTGCTTTCTGCTACTTCATTATTAGAGTCTAGAAATGCAACAGATTACTGTGTAATTAATTTTGTACCCTGTAACTTTACTGAATTCATGTATCAGTTTTAGTCATTTTTTTGGTGTAGTCTTTGAGGTTTTCTATATATACTATCATGTCATATATAAATAGTGACAGTTTTACTTCTTCCTCACCAGTTGGATGGCTTTTGTTGTGCTCTCTCCCTCTCTCTCTCTCTCTCTCTCTCTCTCTCTCTCTCTCTCGTCTGATTGTTATGGCTAGGACTTCTATTATTATTTTGATTAAAAGTAGTGAGAGTGGACATCCTTGTCTAGTTCCTGATCTTAGAGGAAAAGCCCTCGGTTTTTCACCAATGGGTATGATGTTAACTGTGGATTTTTCATATATGGCCTTTATTATGTTGAGGTATATTTCCTCTAATCCCACTTTATTGAGTTTTTATGATAAATGGATGTTGTAATCTGTCAAATATTTTTCTGTAACTATTGGGATGCTCATATGGTTTTTATCCCTTGTCTTGTTAATTTGATGTATCACATGGATTGGTTTGTGAATATTGAGCCACCTTTGCTTCCCTGAAATAAATCCCACTTAATCATGGTGAATGGGTTTTTTTAATGTATTGTTGAAATTATTTGCTAATATTTTATTGAGGATTTTTATATGTATGTTAATCAGAGACATTGACCTGCAGTTTTCTTTCCTCTTTCCTTTCCTTC
>PITA01028043.1:0-20005 GCA_004023965.1 Spilogale gracilis
TCCCCCGCACAGCCACGAAGTCCGCGACTCTGCCAGCAACACCAGCCTTCCCGTTAGACCCAGGACCCGCCTCCTGGGTCCGAGACCTGCTGGGCTTCCCGGGGAAGCAAGAGTGACTGGGGCCCCCGCGTGTGTCGCAGGCTGTCCCCCGGAAGGGTCCACACCCAGCCACCCCACCCAGACGGGCCACCAGCAGAGGCTCTCTGCATGGAGGACCAGGCCGAGCTCCAGGCTCGGGTGGGGCCCCCATTCCGCGGGGAGCGCCCTCCCAGCGCCAACCTGCCGACCTGCCCGTAGCCACAGGTAAACAAGCGGGGAGCGGGGCGCCCAGGGAGGGAGCTTCTGGACCGGGCCCCACACGGCGCCCCCACCATGTCTGCGAGGACAGGGCCCACCCCAGGCCACCTAGAGCTCAGGGTCTGGCCGAGGAAGGGCCAACAGTGACGGGGGCTCACACCATGGTGTCCCCAAGGCCAGGGACCCACAAAGAAAGCCCCCTATCATGTTGGGGGGTGGGGGGCAGGGGGGCTAGTGCCCCTGGGTCTTCACCTGGGTCAGAGCTGTCCAGAGCCCTCAACCCGTCACAGATCTCCTGAGTCCCTGCCCCGGAGACTTCCCAGGGCCAGGCCGGCCTCCTTCAGCCACGAGGAAAGGGATTCCCCGCAAAGCTGTGCCCCTAGATGGTGATGGGCAGACCCCACGCGGACACCCAGCCCTCGCGGCTGGGCCGCCTGTTCTTCCGCGGACGACAACTCCCGGCCCACCGGTCCGGTCTCAGGACACAGTCGGCTCCAGACAGGCAGAGCCCCCCCCACCGAGCCGAGGGCTGGGGGGCAGCTGGAGCCCCAGCTGAGCACACCGACGGTCAGTAGGCGGCAACACTCTCCCAGGACGAGACCCCTGCATTCCTGGGACAGAGCAGTCAGAGGGCAGGAGGGGGCCGGGCTGCCCGGGGCCACAACTCCTCTGTGACCATCTAGGAAGTGGGGGTAGCAATGTGGACCCGCCGTCCCAGGCAACGGAGGATCTATGAGACGGACACGTCTGGCAGCTCAGCTCCGGGGGTTTCTCCCAGGCATCGCACCACCTGCATGGCTCAGTCACTTAGACGCGTGACGCTGGCCTTCAGCTCAGGTCACGATCTCCAGGTCCTGGGATCAAGTTCCACATCAGCCCTGTGCTCTGTGGAGTGGGCTTGAGATTCTCCCTCTGCCCCTCCCCCTACTCGTGTGCCCCTCCCCCCAAGAATACAAATTAAATGAACAAAGAGAACTGGGGCACCCGCACGCCCTTGGCTGACCCACAGTCCAGAGAGCAGGGAAGTCGCCCCAGCCCCACCCCAAATTCCAGGCTAATTGACAGGAATGACGTCCCATGAGGCCACACCACACCGGGCCTCTCCACCTGAGCCACACTCCATGTCCCCGCAGGTGCAGGCCCCCAGCCCCTCGCGCAGGGACGGATCCCGCCACCCGGCACGGGCAGCCGCGAGACCCCGGGGGGAACACCAGACACTGAGGCAGCGAACCGAAACAAGGGTCCACACACGATCCCAGCCCATGGCGTGTGAGGCTCAGGCTGTGGCCAGGGACATGAAGAAGGGCACGAGAGCCAGAGTGCCACCTCGGGGTGCACGGCCTCCCGGGGGCAACAGTGGACAGCGGCGGAGCACACAGAGAGACGGGACGAGAAGGAACCGGTCCGTGGCAACGAGCCCGCGGGAGCCAGCAGGACAGACTCATGGAGGCCCTTCCCTTGGGGGCAGATGCGACCTGGGCCCAGAGATCCCCCGGAGGACGGCCCAGTGCCAAGGCCCTGGGGCGGAAATGCTCTCAGGAGACTGAGGAAGGCAGCATGCCACCCACGCTGAGTCTCAGCCGCAGGAGTCCGGCCATCCCCTGGCCCCTCCGGCCAGCCGGCTGCGCTGCTTTCCGCCATGACCCTTACAGAGAGTTCCCAAGGCCAGGCCGCCAGGGTCACCCAGGAATTTCTCCAGCTCTCTGGGGACCGGAATGCGCCCAACAGACTCAGATCCCAAGCTGCCGCAGAAGATTCCCTCGAGGGGCGCCTGGGGGGATCAGCTGGTTGGGCGACTGCCTTCGGCTCAGGTCATGATCCCGGAGTCCCAGGATCGAGTCCCACATCGGGCTCCCTGCTCGGCGGGAAGCCTGCTTCTCCCTCTCTCACTCCCCCTGCTTGTGTTCCCTCTCTGGCTGTGTTTCTCTCTGTCAAATGAATAAAATCTTAAAAAAAAAAAAAAAAAGAAAGAAAAGAAAAGATTCCCTGGAGACCTAAAGGTCACGACTGTCCTCTGTCCAACACAGGTGCCAGGACCACTACCGTTCATCTCAGCCAACTTGCCGCAACTGTCTGTAGGCGTTTTTTGTTTTTTTTTATAAAGATTTATTTATTTTAGAGAAAGTGTGCCAGTGTGAATGAGGGAAGGGGGAGAGGGAGAGAAGCAGAGGCAGGGCGAGGAGCCCCACACGAGGCTCAATCCCCAAAATCATGACCCGAGATTAAATCAATCACCACTGGTCTAGCCGACCGAGCCCCCCAGGCCCCTCCAAACCCGTCTTGTGATTTGTGCACCCACCCAGTGTGACCTGGGACCTCCCCTTCAAGGACACCGACCTTCTGTTCCCGGCCTGGCGGGGTCCCCTCATCCCAGCCTCAGGCCTTCCTGCGAGCGCCTTCTCCCGCAGGCCCAGGACAGAGGCAGCGTCCACTCTAGGGGCCATCACAGCAGCCCGGCGTGGGAGCAGTTTCTGGCTGCTTCATACCTTCCGTGGCCCCCTGCTACAGGGCCAGGGCTGCCCTTCCAAATGTGGGGGTCCACCCCAGGCTCACCAGGCACCCACATCTCCCCCGCTCTGGGCCCAGGACCCAGGGTGCTGACTCAGAGCCTCACCCTGTGACTCAGCCAGCCCACAGCACCCCGAGTCCCAGCCTGTCCAGTCCAGCTCGTGCCCACAGAGCTGGGTCAGCCCTGCTCTCTGGGGGCCCTTCCGGGCAGGACGGAGGAATGCCACCTGGCCACCTCCTGCTGGCAGGCGGGGGCGGGCTCACTGCCCAGGTGGGGGAGGGGGGCCTAGGCCCGGGGAGCCCTGCCTTCTCCAGGGTTGAGGAAGGACTGTGCTGGCTGGCATCGTCTGAGCCTGACTCAGGTCCTGGCCCCCCCTTCCCCAGGATGGGCCTTGGCCGCCCTCTTAGTGAAATGGGACAACAATGACCACCTTTCTCCCCAGCGGGCACCCCACCCAGGAGGGCGCGAGCCCATCACAGAGCCGGTGCGAGGACCGGACAGCAGCGCATGGGGGGGGGCTGAGACGTCCTCTCCATTCTGCACCATCAGGCAAGAGATCAGGGGACATGTCAGAAAGCCCGGGGGGGTGACGGGAGACGTGCCCAGTGCGGCGGGCCATGGGGCTGGGCGGGGAAGCTGCTTCGTGCTAAAATCAGCTGACGGTAAAGCAGAGAGAGGACGGGAGCCACCGGATGCAGGCCATCAGGGCAGAGGGCAGGCCCCTGGGAAAGATGGAATGCTCCAGGCTGGCCTGTGAAATGTGGGCAGAGGATTGCAACACACCCCTCCCTGCCTGAACCCCCAGCCTGCTGGGGGCCCCGCCGCCGTGCCGCCTCTCCCCTGCGTGTGTACGGGTGTGTGAACACACTCCTTGGGGAGGACGTCCCATACTCCGTGTCTTATCGGGCCTGCTGCTCTGATGGACCCGCCTGGAGTTCCCTTCCACCAGGGCACCAGGCCAGCCCACCTGGCTCTGCGGCCCGGGCCCAGGCAGCTGCAGGCTCTGGAGGACGGCGGGGCCCAAGTGTTCTCTGGAAATTCAACCAGCTCACAAAATGACCAAGGCAAAAATCAACACTGTCCACTCCTAACAACCAGCCTAGTGCACCCCCCCAGGAAGCCAGTCACAACAGCAGGGACCCAGCCCACCCCACCAGGCTCCGCCCCCACGTGTGGCCTGTCCCCTCCCACCCACTGAACACCCCAGGGCCCTTCACCGTCCTCAGGTTGGGCGCAGAGTAGCAGAGAGCCTGGGGCCACCGTGCACTCCACTGCCCCCTCCCCTCCCCCTTGAGGACACTCGGATTTCAGGACAGCCTGAGTGCCTGAGCTCGGGAATTCCATCCGGGGTCACCCCTAAGAGAGCATCCGGCCCGGCTGAGGTCTGGGGAAGAACAAAAAAGGAGCCTCCAAGCAGGCCGGCGGCAGCTCTCCCAGAAGCCCATCACAGCCAAGCCCGAACTCCCCAGAGACCAGAAGCCAGAGGCCCAAGCTCCCCCGGCGGGAGGCCTGAGCCTGCGGATGGGAGGGGAAGCCAGGGGCTTCACTGGACCCGCCCCCCACCTCTTCCGTATCTCAGATCCCTGCCAGGCGCCCAGCACCGTGGCTGAGCCACACCACTAACACACCCCTGGTGGACAGGGTCTTGCTGCGGCCGGCCCCTGGACGGGAAGTCACAGGCCGCAGCTGCTTCCCCAGCGAGTGACAGTGCCCCCCCATCTGCAGGGCAGTTCTGGCCTCCGTCCCCACAGCACGCACGACCGGCGTGCCGCATGCCCAGCCCCCACTGCCTCCCTAGCCCAAGGTCTGCAGAGCAGGACCTGGAGCCTGAAGGTCGGTGTGGTCGCGGGCCAGGGGCCACGGGCAGCACGGCAACAGCACGGCAACGAAGCCGCTCTGGGAGCAGCGTGCGCAGTCCCCACTCCCCGGGGCAGACGGCGGGCGGGGACGGGGCGGCCTGGCCTGAGCTATAGGTTCAGTTCCTGGAAAAAGAGGGACATGCTGCTGGCTCACCCACTGCATCCTGTTTTTATGGAAACTAATCTAATTCCTAACAGCGCAGCAGACACCCGAGGGGGTCCTGAGAGGCCACGGAGAAGGGGTGCGCTCGGTTCCGCGTGCCGGAGACAGCTGTGCTCGGCGAGCTCCACTTCCGAGGGTCGGAGCCTCTGTCCCAGGGGAGGCCCGGGGATGACAGGCCCTTCCCGGCAGGGAGGAATTGGCCGGCTCGTGTCCACCCCAGCCTCAGCCGGACCCTGATCAAGGCGGCGGTGCAGGGCAGCCATCACCCCCAACGAGGCGGTCAGAAAATGCCAGAGCTGGAACAGCCTTCGAGGACCTACTGCCGACCTGGCAGCCCGGGACGGGGCTGGGGAGTCAGAACAGCGTGGCTGGAAGCCACAGGGTGGCACCAGCCCCACCCACCTCGGAGGCCACCGGGGGCTAGCTGACCCTCACCTAGCGGTCCAGTTTTCTTTGTGAACAGCAGGCATGCTTGCCGACGCCCCCCGGGGCCTGTGCCCGAACCTGAGAGCGACAGCAGGTTTGGGAGAGCCGGCCACCTGTCCTGGGCCAGAAGCAGGCCTTCCTGCCCCGCTGCCCACATCCTGCCCACCGGCCCAAGCTGCAGTAGACACACCCCCTGCAGGGTCTGAGGCGGGGGCATGAGGCACGAGGTCTCTAGGGCATCAAGCAGCCCCGCCCCCAGGCTGCGGGGTCAGCCCCACTAACACACAGACAGAGAAGGGCAGGGGCGCAAGGACGTGTCCTCAAGCGGCGGCCGACGGCGAGAAACCAGAGGACCCAAGAGAGGGAGGTCGGGGGAAGGCTCCTCTCCCTGCGTCCCCCACAGTGTTCTTCCCACCTAGAGAGCCCCCCCACCCTGGGGCCGGGGCCGTCCCCCGCATACGCAGACACGGCATCCACTGGCGGCGAGCCCCCTCGCCCAACCCACCCTGCCGGCCACACCACACAGCTCCATCCTGGCAGCCTGGGTCTGCTCGGGCCCCGTGAGAGCCTGCCAGGCGCCTGCCATGGGCACAGCCCGAGCCCCCATCCCTGCTGAGCCAGCCCCTGCTCCCCGGGGCCCTGTGAGCGGCCACACGGCGCGCTCCCTGACCAGCCCTGGGGCCCCGGCCGCGGGCCTTGGACTCGCTCGTCCTCTTCCAGCTGAGTCTTCGGCTGGCCCCTCGGAGGGCCCGGGAGCACAGCAGGGGCACAGCAGCGGGAGCGGGGGCCAGGCTCACGGGGCGCTGCTGTCTTGCTCCCCCATCACCAACCGCAAGCCCCACCCTGAGAGCAGGGAGCTGTCTCAAGCCGAGGGTGGGAATGGTCCCCAGCACACATGTGCAGGTGTCCTCCTTCCAGGAGGGGACCAGAAAACTGAGCAGGGGTGCCCGCCACCCCAAGCACGGGCTCTGTGTGTGGACTAGCGGTGCCCGACCACATGCACCGGGCTGGGAAGGACCGTCCTGCCAGCAGCCCAACAGCCGTGACTCAGGCAGACCCAGCAGGTTCCACCGCCCCCACCGGGGGGCCTGAAGCTGGGCGTCTTCACCCCACCAAGCTGCCCCAGATTCCTCCCCAGTGAGAACACAGACATGCTTGGAGGGCCCCGGTGAAGAGCACCCTAATTAGAGCGCAGGGGCCGTGGGACCGTGGGCTGGGGTGAGTCCCAGGCTCCCGGGTGTAGGAGCAGCCTGGGGCGGTGAGCACTCACGGCGGGCGGCACCCTCCTCACCACTCAGGTTCCCTCGGCCCCCACGCCTGGCAGGTCGGCGGGTCACCCCGAGGGCCACAAGGCCAAGCTAGGACAGGTGCTCAGCTCACAACTGGGGCACAGGGCGGCCCCCACAGCGAGAGGCTGCTGCTGAGCACCATGCCCCAGGGGCGCTGGCCACACATCGGGATGGCACACCCCACTTCTCAAGGAGAGAGGTTCATGGCTCAGAGAGGCTGTGTCCCTTATCCCAGGGCGCCCAGCAGCATAGCCAGATTTGGACACAGATCCGAAAGGACCCGTGTGGGGGAGCTTCCCGTGGTTCCCACATGTGGCCTCACAAACCACGGGTCTGAGGACGCTCGAGTCTGAGTCCCTGCGCGGAGGTGCCTGGGAGCCCCCCAGGGTCAGCGTCCAGCACAGGGCAGAAGTCAGCTGAGGTCCCAAGGCCGCCCCACTCTCGGCCGCGCACACAGCAGGACCACAGGGCGGGGCCACGGCCGCCACAGATCCACAGAGGTGCCACAAGCCACAATAGACCTGCTGCTGCCCCAGGGCCGTCCTGGCAGGAGGCTCCACTCCCGCAAGGCCCCCCGCGCGACCAAACCCCTGCTGCCCAGGCTCCAGGGCTGGCGGCCGCAGCTTCTGTCCCCGTCAGTGGGTCCCGTGCCCCCGCATCCCCCTCCTTCCCGGAGGGATGACCCGGGAGCTCCGTCCGCTGCCTCAAGTCACCCTGGGCAAAGGCAGGAGCTCCTGAGGCCACCGACTGGGACACGCCTGCTCCTGGCGGGCCCCCTTGGCCACGCTGCCCTCCCCCCAGGGGCCTGCCACAAGCTGCCAAGAGCCCTGGCACACACAAAGGGGGGCACAGTGCCTCCTGACCCCTCAGGATGCCTGAGTCTCTCGGGCTCTGGAACGAAGTGCGACCCGCCCAGCCCACAGCCTGTCAGACCGCCTCGGTTCACAGCAAGCCCTCCGAGGAGCATGTCCCCCTCTGGCCCTCGCATGTGACTCAGCGTCCACTTCACACAGGGAGCCTGGGGGTACAGACGGAGGGGACCACGGGCCCTCTGACCACGGAGGACGAGCTTGGCACACTCAGTCCGGGGTAAGTGGGGGAGATGGGGAGGGGGGAGGGGCCTTCCCCCAGGGCAGGGGTGACGGGCAGGGGGTCTGGTGAGCGGAGTGCAGCCTCCCTTCCCCAGGTGCGCCCCGCAAGCTGAGCCTGCCTCCGTCTGGAAGGACTGTGGGCGCCCCCCCAGGTGACTCCAGCCGCAATCTCAGAGGGCAGGGCGGATGGGGGGGTGCGGGTCTGCAGGAGAGGAGGGCCTGGCGTCCTCCCCATTCCCTCAGGCACAGGGCACAGGGGCATGGGACCCACAGCTCCCACCTACCCCCAGTGTCCTGGATCCCACGTGGAACCTCCAGGCCAGACAAGGCGCCCACACTTGGCTTCCACACCAGCTAGAACGATTCTCAGCAGATCCTACTCGCCCACCGCCAGGATGAGGACCGTGGAGGGGCGTCCTCGCCAAGGTCAGGGCGACAAGCTCACTGCCCACAGCAGAAGGTCCCCATGGGGCGCCCCAGGCCCTGTGCCTGGATCACCACGCCCACCTGCACGGGTCCCCGCGTCCCTGTGCACCCCCAAAGCCCTGCTCCTGACTTTCAGAGATTATGGCCCGTCCTGGTCACCTCCCCCCGGGCTGGCAAGGTGTGCCTGCTGATAAGGCCTGGGACGTGGTTTCAGGGAGGACAGGAAGTGTCACCACACGGGGCTCCGGAGCCAGTGGGTGGGCGAGACCCCGCCACCCAGAGCATCAGAGGGCAGCCTCAAAGGGGCCCATCTGACAGTCTCCGGCGGCTCTGCACGCAGGGCTGTGCTGGTCCAAGAGGCGGAAAAGGAGGCTGGAGCCGTGGCGGCCTTGGGCAGGGAGCGGACGGCTCAGCTGCCAGGCAGAGGTGCCGAGAGCACCGGAGCTCCTGTGGGCAGGGCAGGGGGCAGGAGGAGCGAAGGGGGCACACTGCGGGCAGCGTGCACCCGGGCCGCCCTGTCCTGGACTCAGAGCCGTGACTTCAGGGACGTTATCCGGAGAGGAGAGGCGGGGGAGGAAAGACAGGCAGTGCACCAGGTGCCCACTGTGGACCCACAGGGACGCCTACACGGTCACAGCGTCACTTTCCAGCCACTGAAGGACACGCACGGCATCCACTAGGCGGCCCCGGGGAGGCCAGTTGCCCCACGTCCCAGCCGCCGGGCCACTCCGGGGACTTGGCACCACGATCGCCTGCTGCCGGCGCTGCCAAGTGAAGGCTTAGGACCAGCACGGCCCAAGGCAGAGGCACCTGTGTGTGCAGACCCTAGAATCTGGACCCAAAAGAACGCTCGCAGGTCAAAAATAAGCCCCGCACCCCGATGTTTTTAAGCAGCTGACTTTTCAAGGCACATCACAAGAGGAGGCCCTGAAGGGTACAAGGATCACGTGATGTCAGGGTGACGCAGACCGAAGCCACGGGCGGGCTACCGCGGGAGAAGCCGGCACGGCCAAACCCGGGAACACGAGGAGACATCGTTGTGGGGCGGGGGTGGGGGGCACAGGAATCAGAGACTCCAAGCAGCCGTCTGTGCTGGCGAGACCCGTCAGCCGGAGGGGTGGCCCGAGGAGGCCTGGAGCCCCAGGCGCGGGTCACAAGGGGCTGGGCAGCTGCTGCCCCAGGGCGTTTGCACGAAGTCACGAGGGCGCACGGGGGACCCTGCAGGGGGAGCCCGACCGCTCAGCAAGGTGACCTCGCCCGCTGTGGGCCAGGTGAGCACACGCCCCAGCCAGGGGACACAGACCCACCCCCCGCACAGAGCCTGGCCCTCCGGAGGGGCCCCTAGGACCCCGGGCCCAGGCCACAGGGTCGGCAGAAATGTCTGCACAGGGGAGGAGGTGGTGGCCCGTCCCCGGCCTGTCACGGGCCCCGCCGGGCAGTGGGCAACGGGTCAAGACCTGGACCGCTGAGGCTCCTCGTGGGGGCCGCCTGCCTGGAGACCCCCGCAGGCCCGAGGAGCGTGCCCCGTTTTCTGAGCCGGGGAGGGACGAGCGAGCTCCCACCTGGGCCCCGCGGGGCCGGTTCGGCCGCCCTGCACTGGCAGAGGAAACCACAGGGGTGGCTGAGGCAGCCGGTCCCTCTTTAGCCTGAGCCCGAGGAAGAAGAAGTCGTCCTGGCTATATATACTTACGGAGAAAACCAGCGTGCACCTCAAGCCTGGTAAACAGCCGGCCTGTTATGGGGAACCTAAAAATACTCCCTATAATTATGTTATTAAAACACACTAGAAAAATGGACCCACCGCACTCAGCAAAGTCCCCACGAGACGGCTGCAGGGCAGCAGGAGGCCACGCACATCGGCCTGAGGGTGCCCTGGCGTCACCCAGGGGCCGGTCCCCAGCACACAGGGCAGCTCTTACATCCCTGAGTGGGTAGCGTCCCCCCAGGGCCGAGGGCGGCCACCTGGTCGCAGCCTCGCGGGCTCCTGGACAGAGCGGGAAGTTCCTCCGCTCCCATCCCTGAGAGGGGCCCCCCAGGAGGACAGCATGGGCGTGACTTCCCAGAGCCCGGAAGCACCATAACGCCCCAAGCAGGGGCCATGGGAACCGAGGGCCTCCTTCACAGGGAGGGACAGAGGGGACAAGGAGCCGCAGGGGGTGGCCCCCCAGCACACACCACACACAGCCCCCAGCCAGGCTTCCTTCCGAAGCACCTGGGGGAGACAGGCTCAGAGGGCTAGGGAGCAAGCTTCTCCTCCACCTCTCACCATTCCACAGAAGGTATTCACATAGGACTCGTGTAATTAAAAGTCAACAGAAAATCAAAACGGGAAGCCTCCACCCGGATCCACGCAGCCCCTTCCGGCCCTCCTCCCACCCCTCCGCCACGTCCCACGGGGCCGCCATCAAGGGGTGAGAGCCTGGGAAGGACACACCCACCACAGCACCCCCATCCACGGCACCGCCTCCTCACCAGGTGCTCAGCGCCCCCCTGCCCTACCCAGCCCCACACAGGCCGGGCTTTGTTCTGCGTGCTGCCGGGGGATGCCGCGCAGGAGCTCTCCGGGCCTCTTCTGCAGTTTCCCACTGTCTCCCTCCGATCCGTGCTTAGCCCTGGGCTGCATGAACAAGCCCAGCGAGGCAGCCCACAGACCAACACACCGGGGCTGGGGGTGCTGAGGGGCCCGGATGGCCCTCTGCAGCCAAGGGAAGCATGGCCTCATGAGAAACGGAGAATGAGCCCCAGCCTCCAATACATCCACCACCATCAGCTCCCCGCTCCTGCCTAGAGCTCACTCCCTCAGAGACCCGCACGAGGGAGGGCTTGAATGATTTGGGAAATGCTCTGGAATCTGCGCGGGTGGGCCAAGTGCACAGTGGCTGGGGGCCAGCTGCCCGGACACCGCGCCCCCCCATTCCTGGGAACCACCCATGGCCGTGGGGCAGCCCCAGGGGTGGGGAGAGCCCTTCCACTCAGCTCCCAGGACACCCGCCCGGCTGCTGACCGCCAGCACACAGGCGTGGCGTGCGGCACATCTGGGAAAGCGCTCTGGGGCTCCTGGCCCGCGAGGACTGTGTGTGGGAGGGCTGACCACCCCCTGCTCCCGTCCGGAGCCCTAGACACCACTGAGATCAGAGACCTGGGAGCTGCCTTCCAACTTTCTCTCTCTCTCTTTTTTTAAGGACTTTATTTATTTATTGGACACAGAGAAACACAGCGAGAGAGGGAACACAAGCAGGGGGAGTGAGAGAGGGAGAAGCAGGCTTCCCGCAGACCAGGGAGCCCAATGTGGGACTCGATCCCGGATCTCCAGGATCATGACCTGAGCCGAAGGCAGTGGCTTAACCAACTGAGCCCCCCAGGCGCCCCTACTCTCTCGTTTACAGGCGAGGAAGCTGGAGCCCTGAGAGTGGCGAGGGCCTGGCGGGAGCAGGGCTCAGACCTGTCCCGCAAAGTCAGCGACGCCTCCCGGAGGCCGCCCCTCCCCTCGCCCCGGAGGATCAGGCCCGCAGGTCCGCGCTCACCTGCTCCAGGCCAGGAAACCGGTCCATGCCCTTCCTCACGTCCTGCCTGTGTGAGTCCAGGTTAGGCCACGAACCTCCCTCACCCCTCGGCTCCTTGTCAAGAAAACGAGCTCAGCTCAGAGAAGTTCCAAAGTCAGGATGGGGACAGAGCTCAGGTATGGAGCAGGTGGTCCTGCCCGCCCCCCTTCGGGGAGAGCCTCACGCGGAGCCACACGCCCCCACACGCCCCAGGAAAAGCAGGAGGCAGGCACCCACCGGCTGTGGGCCGCCTTAGTAATGGCTTCTGGAACGGCTGAAGTCTCTACCGCGAGGAAGTCCAAACATGCTTTACAAGCCAAAAGGAAGAAAAGCTGCGTTAAAAAAAGAATCCACAGGGGCGCCTGGGTGGCTCAGCTGGCTCAAGGTCAGCTTCTGGATTAGGGACCTCAGAGTCCTGGGATGGAGCCCCCCACCCAGGGCTCTGTGCTCAGCAGGGACTCTGCTCCCCCTCTGCCCCTCCTCCTGCTGTGCTCGCTCTCTTTCAAAAAAACAGAACACTAAAAAGAAGAATCTACATAAACGGGGCTTACATGTTTCTAAACTAGGTAACCCAGAAAAGACCAGCATCTTGTGGACTTCTAAGGCAAAGGGGATTTCTGAGGCCCGGGGTGATCAAGAGTGGCTTCCGGTGAGAGGACGTTCACACTGGGCCCCAAAGACAGTGGTGGCACAGGGGCACCCGCTGCCCTCTGACAGGCGGCCCGTCTCAGGACCCCAGCCCAGAAGGCGGTCCCCTGGGGCGGCTCTGGGGCCCATCGACGTGGAGTCAAGAAGGCCGGCCCTTCTTTCTCTCCCGTCTCCCAGCACCAGCAGCTAATTTCATGCTCAGTCAGAAGCCCAGACCCCACCCAGGAAGCAGCCCTGGGGGCCAGCATCTGAGCCCGGGGACTCCTCCCACCCCCAGAGAAGACACTTCCTCTGAAGGACCCTGCCCAGCCAGCGTGGGGCTGTCCACGTCCTGCTGCCAGGGGGGTGACCGCAAGTGACCACCATCAGCTCCCGGGCGGACCCCGCCCCTTCCTCAACATGCACACACGTGCACGCACACACCTGAGGTCCCGTCCTCAGGCCTGCTCGGACCTGCTGACTCACTCCCCCGGCCACCCCGTTCTGGGCAGCCGCAGAGCCGGGCCGATGAATGGGACGAGCTCCATGCTGGCCCCCTGCGACCCCGTCCTCCCACCGCCTCGCTGCCTGATCGCAAGGGCGTGCAGACAGGAATGATGAAAAGAAGGAAGTGTCTGCATTTCAAGCATTTCTCCGTGACAGTGTGGCACAGGGGACGGCCCCGGCTGCGGTGGGAGTCCCGGGGGAAGCCATATTGCCACGCCACACGGTTTCCTGCAGCCGGTGACAGTCACTCTGCTCTACCCACCTGCCTTTCAGACCAGGGTGGTGGTTTCGGATCATCATGTCAGGAGTCAGGAGGCGTGGCCCAGTCTGTGGGAGTCACAAAACGCCCTGCCAGGACATCTCTCTAGAAGTTTCCAGCTCAGGGGTCCTCTGCCCCTAGGGCTGCGGGGACAACAGGGGAGCCCCGAGAGGCCACCATCCCTGCCGGGGAGCTGCGGGGTCTCTGCCACAGTGCAGACGCAGGCGGGCTGTTTGGGGAGTGGCATGGGGTTACTGGGGGGTGCTCCATCGTGACTCAAGCCTCCACCACGGCCGCTGCCAGAGCCGGCCCGGGCACACGCAGCCGACAGCCAGACGCCCCTCCAGCACCCACACACTTGCCTCCAAAACACTGCGGAGTGGCTGAGGAGGGGCACCGAGAGCAGCACGGCCCGCGGCTCCCTGCCCACCAGCGGGCTAGCAGGACCGCAGGACCGTCCCCGGGGAGTGGCCCACGCCCAGGCCGGGAGTCTCAGGTGTCGGGCTGGCTCTCAGTCAGTCCATACCCCCACTCCCGGGGCTTAAGAGAAAGCCCAGAAGCCAAGCCCCAGACACGGAATCCACACGGGGCGGGGCGGCCGGGAGGTCACAGCGTCTATAAGAGACTTATCTGAAGGCCTGAGGGAGATTTGGGTTTACAGAACTGAGACCAGGACCAGTGAGTTAGTCCTCCGCAGCCGAAAAGCTCCCCGCTGACTTGGGTAAAGGCCCCTAAGCAGCCAGAGAAGAAGAGGGCACACCCCGCCGGGGGCCAGAGAGCCCAGGAACCCCGACTCCTCGGCGGCCCACAAAGCCAGCCACGCTTTTCACGTGTTTTCACGGCTGGAAACAGTATCAGAAGAGTTTGAGATGTGTAAAGATTTACTATGGCCCGCGACGGGGAGAGTCGCCATCCTGCACCAGCTGCGTCCACCCGCCGCAGGGGGACGCAGGGGGACGCGTCCGTCAGGAAGGCCGAGGGAAACCTGACCTTTGAGAAGCTCCCCGCTCCCCAACCCCTCAAGCAGGTCTGGCCGGCTCGGCTGTATGTCCGTCTAGAGGCGAGGGGAGCAAAGCCGGCCAGCGAGGACGACAGTCCAGGCGACCTGCACTGCCCGCTGAGCTGCCCCCGGGCGGCCCTGTGCACACAGGGCTGACTCAGACTCTCCTCTCCGACCTCACTGGTTGCCATTGCCTCCTGTCCTGAAACTTTCCCGTCTGTCCAACTTCCACTGTCACGAATCAAAACAGAGTCTGTTTGGGAGCCAGGGCGCAGACCGCTGTGTCTCCCGGGCGCCCCAGCACCCGGGAAGCCGGCTCCTACCGGGGACAGCAGCTGGCCCAGCCGGACACCGAGGGACTTAAGAGGCCCTGGAAGGCGCCTCCCACCCTCCATGGCCTGACAGACTCCCCCAACCAGGCCGTACTTCCCTGAGCCCACTGACTCAGACTGCTCTCCCGCTGGGTGTGCAGGGGCTAGGGCGGAGGAGCAGGGGAAGGGTGGAAGGCGTTCTTGGGCATTCTGCCCTGGGCACTGACGAGGCACGAGGGCAGCAGGGGGGCGGGGCTTAGGAGCACAGAGAACCCCGGAGCCTGATGCCCACCAGCAAGGAGGGAACACTTGTGCCAGGGTTGGGGATCCTGGATACTTGGGCCAGAGCCCTCTGGGGGCTGTTCCTCCTCCCGCCCAGGGCAGACCCAGCGCAGTAAGGCAGGGCGAGGGCAGGGCAAGGAGGAGCCTGAAGCACCCTTCCCGAAGCACAGGCCTGCCCAGGCCGCGGGGGTGGGGCTGGGCCGGGGGCTCGGAGGGACGGGCGTTAGTTCTGCTCCCCAGGCTCCAGATTCAACGGCTCCAGGCAGGAAGCCCGCCTTCTAGGTTGGTCAGGAAGTCATGATGCAAGTTTGCGCTTTTCTTTCCTTCTTTTTTTTTTGTTTTGTTTTAACACGAAAGAGAGAAAGAGATTCGTGCCCCCCACCTCGGCGTCCCAGCCCTCCCCCACCCCGGAGCAAACGCGCCCGGCCGGCGCCCCGACTCCCCCGCGGCCCCGGCCGCTCTCCGCGCGCTCGCAGACCCTCACCCGAGGGCGCCCCGGGGCCACCTCACCCCCAGCCCGCCGCCGCCCTCCGGGCCTCCCCGGCGCGCTCATGCTTCTGGAATGCGGCCGCCGCGGGCCGCGCGTCCCGGGCCGGGAAGTGGGGAGCGCGGACGCAGCCCTCGTCCACCCGGAGCCCCCAGCGCCCACTCACCGGCCAGGAGCGCGAAGGGCAGCAGCAGCCAGTAGAGGACCGCGCCGAGCACGTGCCGCTCCATGCCCGGGGGGCCCCGGGTCGGCCGGGGTTCGCTCTGCCGCGGCGCTAGGGGGACATGGCGCGCAGGGCGGGTCGTCGCACGTGCCGCACCCCGCGGCCAGGACCCCGAGCGCCCCCGCGGCCGCCTTCCCTCCGCTCGTCCTTCGCCTCCGCGTCGGCCCGGGGCCCGCCGAGCCCCCTCCGGGGCCAGCCCTGCCCAGCGGCGGAGCGCAGCGCGCGGCTCTCAGCGGCTCCCGGACGCGGCTCCCGGCCCCGCCGCCCGCAGGCCTTTATAGGCTCGGCCCCCGCCCGCCCTCCACGCCGGGCCCGCCTCCGCGCTGCCCCGACGGCCCGCGCCTCCACGCGGCCCGCGCGCCCCACCGGCCCTGCGCGCCCGGGACCCGATGGGCACACGCCCGCGGTAGGGGCCCGGGGCCGCCGCTCGCCGTGCGCGCAGGAGGGGCTGCCTAGCGCCCGGGCTTCCCGGGCAGCACCCCACCGCGCCCCGCATGGCCGGAGCGACTTTCGCTTTGCTCCCGTACACGTGAGCGCGCAGCGCCCTCTGGGGACCGTGGGGTGGCCCGGGGCCGCGGGGCCGGGGCCCCCCACCAGCAGCTCCGCACCGATCACTTTGCTATAGGACGGCAGTGACAGCAGCCAGAGCTCGGCCTGGACGGAAAAGCCAGGGTCTGAGTCCAGGCCGTGCCCGTCAGCAGACGCTCAGACTGGCCTTTGCTGAGCTTGGGTAGGAGAGAAGGGAGGGCCCACGGTGGAAGGGGCAGAGCCCACAGGAGTGTGGTCCTAGGTCCCAGACTGGGCGGCACGAGGGCCTCAGTGAAGCTGGTGGGGGTGGCTGGGGGCCCCGGAGCAGGCACTCAGAACTGACCGGCTCCTCACCTGCCTGCTTGAGATCAAGCCCTACCTGGGACCCGCCCTCAGCCCAGAGTCCGCTGGAGACCTGCTCTCCCTCGCCTCTGCCCCTCTGCACTGCTGCTCTCCCCGCCTCGCCTCTGCCCCCTGCACTGCTGCTCTCCCCCCTCCCCACTGCTCCCTTGCTCACTCCCGAGTAAGTGGATAAATCTTTTTTTAAAAAAGATTTTATTTATTTATTTGAGAGAGGGAGTGAGTGAGAGCATGAGAGGGGAGAAGATCAGAGGGAGAAGCCGACTCCCCGCAGAGCTGGGAGCCGGATGTGGGACTCATCTCAGAATTCCAGGATCATGACCTGAGCTGAAGGCAGTGGCTTAACCAACTGAGCCACCCAGGCGCCCCAATAAATCTTTTTTTTATTTAGATTTTATTTATTTATTAGAGAGAGACAGCACAAGAAGGGGAGGATCAGAGGGAGGAGCTCCCTGCTGAGCACAGAGACCGACGAGGGGCCCCATCCCAGGACCCTGGATCATGACCTGAGGCACCCAGAGACCCACACATAAACCTTTAAAAAAAAAAAAAAAGAAAGAAAAAGAAAAGAAAAGAAAAAGCCAAAAGTGCAGACTTTCAGAGTTCTGATGTTCAATTTTCCCTGGTTTTCTCCCTGCCTCTTCTACCTGCCTGTTCCCTCCTTAATTCCTGCAGGAATTGGCTTTTTTCTAGAACCCTGTGAGACTTGTAGCCCTGGGGTTCCTCCTCAAGGCCAGAGCCCCAAGGAGGCTGGGGACATAAGGTCCAGCTGTTGGGGAGGCCCAGGACACACTTGCACATCCTGGGTAGTCCCAGCCTCTAGTGGGGACAGCTGGTGCCCCCCTTAAGGGCAGGCAGTATCTGGCCACCGAGGGCCATCCCTCATCAGGGGCTGGGGCCAAGGTGTCTGAGCAGCGGAACCTCTACAGAGATGACCAAATGGCTAGCCCACGCTGGTGCCACCAGCTGCTGGCCGTGTGACCCCAGGAGGCCTCACTCCTCTCTGTGCCTCAAGGAGCGTCTGTGAGATGGGCTCGTGGCCTGGAGCAGTAGAGCGGTGAAGACTTCAGAGCCGCCTCAGAGCAGACTGGGTAGGGACAACTGTCTGTCCCCTCCGTTCGCTCCATGGGCGTTCTTCAACGGGCTGTGGACTGGAGCACAGAAGGCTGACGGAGAGGAAGGCCCTTGCAGAATGCCAGGGAAAGAGGCAGAATAGATACAAGCTAGAGCAAGGCCTCCCCTTGCTCCTTCCTCTGCCTGGCCTGCCTTTGGGGTGCTCATGGGGGGCCCCACACTCAGGACACTGACGTCCGCCTGCACAGGCCATGAAGGGAGAGCCCGCCAGCCACAGAGGAGTCCTGCCCAGCACACGGCCTTCACTGTGTGAGAAAGCAGACCCCCCTGCAAAGCAGAGGGGCATGCACCCCAAGCCTGTGAGTCCCGGCTCACCCTGGCCCTTCTCTGGGCTCTGCCTGCAAGAGTAAAATAAGAGGACCGAGGTCAATCACCTCTGAGGGTACGTGCCCCACTCTGACATCAGAGGGCTCGAGGCGTACTTTAAACCAGGGTGTTTTTTTTGTTTTGTTTCTTTTTTTTTTTTAAGATTTTAGTTACTTATTTAACACAGAGAGAGATCACAGGTAGGCAGAGAGGCAGGCAGAGAGAGAGGAGGAAGCAGGCTCCCCGCCGAGCAGAGCGCCTGATGCGGGCCTGGATCCCAGGACCCTAAGATCATGATCTGAGCCGAAGGCAGAGGCTTTAACCCACTGAGCCCCCCAGGCGCCCATAAACCAGGGTTTTTGAAATCTGTGCCAGGGAGGGAGACCAGAGTGCGCCCTTCTCCGCGGTCTACTGCTTCGGTGGAACCGGCTGTTTCCCATATGGGGGGTCGCATGAGGTGATCTTGTTTGTGTAAAGAGTTTAAATGCAACAAAAAAGGGGGGGTGCCTGGGGGCTCAGTTGGTGGGTGTCTGCCTTCCGCTCAGGTCATGATCCCAGAGTCCTGGATGGAGCCCACATTAGGTTGCCTGCCCAGTGGAAGGCCTGCTTCTCTCTCACTCCCCCTTCTGTTCCCTCTCTAGCTGTGTTTCTCTCTGTCAAATAAATAAATACAATCTTTAAATAAACAAATAAACATCACTCCTTTACTAAGTCCTCCGAAGTCTTAGGATACAAGGTTTCAGACAGTTTCCCAGGAGGAGGCTCTGAGGCATGGGAGCAGGAGGACACGGAGAATGAGGGTCAGGGGAGGGGAGGCCCGGAGCAGGCAAGCCCAAAGCCCCCACGCAGCTTCAGGGACCGGCTCCCGGTGCTCCCCCTGTCCCAGCTGGCTCTCACACAGTGGCTATAAAGAGAAGAGGAGGCCTCAGAACTTTCCCAGCAGGTGTGCTCCCTAAGGAGCAGAATGCCCGGGGTCCCAGGACGTGAGCTATAGAGACTGGGCAGAACCCAACTCCGCACCTGCAGGAGACATGAAAGAAATCACAGTGTATCCTGCAGAAGAGTTGCAACTTTCATGTATCAGCGTGGAACCATCTTTAAGATACAATATTACAGCTAAGAGAGCCGCTGGAGGGCACAGGAGGCAGGGTGAGGCCGAGAGAGCCGGGGAGGCAGGGAAAGAGGGAGAAGGGGAGAGGGTCCCGGTGGAGAGACAGATGGATAAGGAGGAGGGGGAGAGACAAGGTGAGGGTGGAGAGGGACAGCGACAGCACAGGGGTGAGGTCACACTGTCAGGGTGGGAAGAAACATAATGGTCACTGGTGCTGCTTAGATTTCTGGCCACACCCCTGCAATGTCATCTTTCCAAATAAATTGAGCACAGTGGAGACAGCTTCTCAGATAAAGAACTTCTGACCCACCTCCTTGCCCGGCAGGGAGCGTCCCGGCCACACCCGCTGTCACCCTGCAGGTGCGGACATGGGGGCCGGAGAAGGAGGGGGCCCGCCTGCCGTGAAGTACCCCAGGCTCTGAGTCCTGCTAAGTTCAGTATTCTTGGCGAAACTCATAACTTTGTCTTAAAAGAGTGAGAGCGGCCAGCCTCCCGAGAGAAGAAGGGCCAGGGCACGGGCCGGCACAGGGGATATTACCACTCAGGCTTCGTCTCCTCCAGGGGTAAGATAGGGCTCGTTACCTGCCCACGCTCAAACGTCAGTTTCAGGAGGAAACCACCCAAACAAATGGACAGACACCCGGAAGGTCATCCAGCCATAACCAGGGCTGACCCCCCACCAAGCTGATGACCAACGCACGCACCATCCCAAGCGAAGAAGTCAGATACCGTGTGATCGAGTTTGCACAATCATCCGGGACAGGCCGACTCGTAGACCTGTAAACGAGACGAGAGTTTCGCCAGCCCGAGGAAGGGACTGGGGAGTTATTACTTAACGGGGCCAGAATTTCTGTCGGGACGATGAGAGAGTTCGGGAAATGGTGGTGGCGATGTCAGCTCAGGGCTGCTGACTTGTCGCTTACGAGGGGAAGATGGCAAGTCTCCACATTGGGCATTTGTGGCCCAAAACCAGCTCACTGAGGACACTTACTGGAGGTTAAGATGATCTGAGCAACCAACCCAAGCCTTCCTCCCCCGCGGGAGGCTCCCCAGGGCCAACCACATTCTCTTCTTCTGCTGAATGTTGTTTTCCTGAAGGCTGGCCAGAGACCTGATAGGCTTTTGCAGAGTTACTTTATTTCCCCGAATACAATCCCCCGCAGTTTCCCCTTTCCTGGAAGCGAAGGACAGGAACTCATCCAGGGGAGAGTGAGGGCCCACCCCGCTCTGCAGAGGCCAGGATTCCCCTAAGGGCCCGCTCCGCCCAC
>PITA01028044.1:0-19984 GCA_004023965.1 Spilogale gracilis
TCTAGCTCTGTTTCTTTCTATCAAATAAATAGATAAAATCTTAAAGAAAAAAAAAAAAGAGTTAAAACAGGTTCTGAAGCTGATTTCACTGTGGCTCAAACTTGCCTAAATAGTTCACTTTGACTCATTATTTGGCTCTCCACCATCATTAATCCAGATAATACCACCATTTTTGGTACGTGTATACTGCTGACAATACACTTTTTTCAAAATGCAAATATTAATAATTATTTAGGGGATCTCAGTGTTTCAGCAACCCAGAAATGGTCAACATGGTCTAAAGCTTTACTGCTAGAAGAATGGTCCATGGACCAGCAATATCAGCACACGGGGACACCTGCTAGGGAAGGAAAACCTGGAGAACTCCCAGGGATCCACTGAATGAGAACCTGCATTTTCACAAGATTCCCCAAGTAATTCATTTACATATTACAAATTTGAGAAGCTCTGATCTAAACCACATTCATTTCAGAAATTGCTTTTCATTATATTTCTTAGAGTCCTCCCAGCAAACATTTTTATGACACTACAGGAATGTCAACCCTTCTAAGTTTCCTATTTCTTTTATTTCTTCCGATCAGTTTCCATGAGAGCATATAAATAACCAATTATCTGAAGGGTTTTCTGACTCCTTGTACTGAAACATAGTGATTGTATGCGATAGTTAATTTTTTTCATTATACACACTTATAGCTTGACTATACACATGACACATTTCCTTTTGTTCAGCTTAATTTGTACAAATCTTAATAAGGAAAGATGAGGGAGTGCAGCTAGTAGATAGTATGTGTTGAGATGAGTGGAATGCCTTATAGCTCAATATCTATTTCTTGATTTGGCCTTAAATGACAGGTTAGAGATGACTAGATAGAGAAGAGAAAGAATTGAAAAGAACTTGAATGATTTGTCATTTCAATCATGTCTCCTTGCCTGACCCAGTATGCCTGAGAGGAATTGTGCAAACAATCCTATCTCTGCCACCTCAAGTACATAGCACCTTGGTTAAGTTTAAAAATGTATGAAATGAAGCATGCTACCATGAAATAGAGTGTTTTTCAGTTTGGTCTTTAAAGTTCCTCCTTGGCAATTTATATCTTCTCTCCAAAAGCTTAGAACAAATTTAAATTCATGCCATTTATGTTCACCTTTTTCTTTTTTTTTCTAATATATCAGTGTAAATAGTGAACTTAAGGATAGAAAATCTGAGAACTCATATCTGAATTTTAAGGATATTATTATGGCATTATTAGTTCTTTACAACACATGCATGCACTTAATTAAAGAAAAAATAATAGTAAATAATATTAGAAGAATTAAGTAGAAATATAATGAAACCAATTAAAGTAGTTCCTAAGTGACTACTTAAAGAGAATACTGAAACAATAACTAAATGATTTGAAAAACAAATGAACATTAGTTAAGCTTGCATTAAATACTATTGGTAGAACATAGGGCATTTTCATGTTTGATCAATATTTAAGTTGATAAGTAAATCTTTACTGTATTAATAGGCAGTGTTAATTACATTTAACTTTTAAATACTTTGCTGGTCAGAAAAAAAAATTTTATTGTTTAATTATTTTTTTGTCTCTGTTTTTCACTTCAGTAATTGCATTTGTAAATCTGAGTTCAAGGTGTTTAAGCATTGGTATAGTCCAATCCCTTTACTAGCTGGGGGACAGAATCTGCATATGGGTCGTTACATCTGCAAAAGGTAGACCATCTGGGTGGAAAATAAAACTGACCTAAGAAAACCAGCTTATCTAATCCAAAGACAACTTTTCTATTACTGAGGTCCACATCTTCCCCTAAACACCAGGTGGGATAGTGAGTATAGTTGTTCATTAGAAGAGAAACCCAGATTCAGGTCCTTCTAATGAACTGGTAGTAGAAAAGTTAGATACTCTAAGGATTTCCCAAATACACCTAGTCAAAACTCAGAGACTAAAACATGGCTAATGCAGAATATGCAGATATAGAATATGCACACTCCTCACCAACAGCCCAAATGTGGGCACTCCATAAAATGCTCTTCCTCCCCCAATGACCCATTCTGCCAAGACTCTTTTCCATATCTCTCCACAAACCCATATGTCTAGATGTTGATCTCCATGCATGACTTCTTCCAACCCTGGTTCCTGGAATCTCAATAATGTCTAAAGTCCAAGTCAGTCAGGGTCAACTAAGAAAACAGAGCCTCTGGGGCACCTTGGTGGCTCAGTTGGTTAAGCAATTGCCTTAGGCTCAGGTTATGATCCCAGAGTCCCAGGATCGAACCCCGCATCAGACTCCCTGCTCGGCGGGAAGCCTGCTTCTCCCTCCCTCTCTCACTCCCCCTGCTTGTGTTCCCTCTCTAGCTTTGTTTCTCTCTGTCAAATAAACAAATAAAATCTTAAAGAAAAAAAAAGAAAACAGAACCTCTGACAGGTAGTTCAAAGGGGACTTTAAGTATAGGGATTGGTTACAAAGATGTTGGAAGAGATGCAAAATCATAAAGGTGATAAGAGAACCTTTAGGTTAGCAACAGCAGCTACCATCACCCCTTGGGTTTCAGGGATTAAAAATAAAGAATATGGAATTATTAGAACCCAGGAGCCAGGGATGGAATAGAAAATGAGACCACAGAGGAAAAACTGAATGGTAAGCTAGTACCACAAGAAGAAGCATGGCCACCATAAATCTCTCCCAAGTCAGAGTTCAAGGGAATAAAACTCTGGCTACTTGATTCTCTGCCTTCCAATTTCCTGCCAATTCTCTCCATTGGCCAAGCCAAATGGAAACCTGCAGTGTCAAACCTTTGTGATACAAAGCAGAGCAAAAGAAGATTGGAAGTGGATGTGAAGCCAAACACTGAATGGCTGTCCTAATCTGTTTTTCACCTAGAAAGGGAGAGCAGGAAGTTATTTCACACCTCAGGATAACATCTGGGATCCACATACAAGAATACCCTGGAGTAATATCTTTCATGAACCTCTGTGTATCCTTAAGTGACTGATTTTCTTTCTCTAAGGAACAACTGAGATGTACTGCAGAGCTTAACTTGTGGCAGATGCTGAAAACTCTTTCCTAATTCTGTCAGCCCAGAACCATGATCTAATCATAGATGTGGAATCTACTCTCTTACTTTAGAACTCAGAACCCTCATCTCACAAGTGTGTCTGCAGTCCCTAATGCTATTGTAGTGGTTCACTGTGGACCTGGAGATCTTCCAGTTCTTTCTCCAAATCATATTGCATTTAATAAGGATAATCATTTCTAGTTGCCATAGCAAAGATATTCCAAATTCTCGGTCTCAGTGGTAGCCTAACATAATAAAGATTTATTTCTTTTTTGCACAAAGACTGATTTGGGTCAGGATCTCTCCTCCATCGTGAAGCAATCATTTGGATCGCATGGTCTCCAAGGCAGCTCAGCCCTAAGTTGCAGCTTGTGACAATCTGTAATAATGGCCACCAAAGATATTTACCAGTTTTGACATGAGACAACATCAATGATGAATTAAACTATGCAATTCTTGTACATCAACCAAGAGCAAGACTAGAATAACAGAGCTGAGAAAGAGGCCTTGCAGCCTATATTCACTGGTGCCAAGATTTAGAAACATCCAGCAGCAGCAGCATTATAGTCCAAACCTTGGTCATATAAGGCTAATTCCCTATTGAAATTGATAGTAATTCTCATTGATTTAGATGTAGAGAGTATTTCAACCTCTTAACCCTATCACCCACCCACTGCCCATGCTACTTAAAGGTATAGTGTCTGCTCTGTCTACCACCAAACTATTGTTTTGTTTTGTTTTGTTTTGTTTTTTAGAAATCAAGGATGAGGCCATTTAAAAGTGCATTGATATAACCTTTGGAACACAGATAAGTATCATCAGGATTCCCTCTCCCTCAGGGGACCTTGTACTTTTGTTAAACAAACAGCAACAAAATCAAACACAAACATCCTCATTACAATCATAAGATGTGAAGTATCTCCCTGCCTTCTTCTACCCATAATGGTCTCTGGTCTCTTGAACAAGAACCAGTAGTTATTATATTATATTTCTAGGATATCTACAACCTATCCATGAAACTAAGGTATATGGAGACAATAACCTTTAAGACACAGTAAGTCAGGGGATGTCTGGGTGGCTCACTTGGTTAAGTGTCTGCCTTCAGCTCAGGTCATGATCCAGGGTCCTGGGATCAAGTCCATTGGGCTCAGGGCTTATCAGGGAGTCTGGCTTCTCCCTCTCCCTCTGATGCTGCTGCTACTCTCTCACTCTCTCTCTTTCTGTCAAATAAATAAATAAAATATTTTTTAAAAAGACATGATAAGTTAAGAAATGCAGCTACTGATTTTATTTAATTTGTGAAATCGTCAAAGTCATGTAACTTTTCATGAATAAATAATCTTGGCTTACTTCTTAAGAAAGATTGAATTGAGTGGTCATAGAGAATGTTGTCCCCTCTCCTGACACTTAGATTCCTTCTGTTTCATCTCTGACTTACTCCCTCATATGTCTGTCATCCTCTTCCTGGGATGATTGCATTCTTCACTAACATGATGCATTTTTTTTCCTTATACATGTAAATAAAACTACTTTAGCATATTTATCATTGGGTTTTCCAATTCCATGAAGCATCCAGCAATCTGACCTCCCAGTTTGCCTATTTGTTTTCCTTTTAAAATTACTGTTTAGTTTTTGTCAAAGTAACATATTCAGAGGGTTTAAAAGCTAAAAAGTACTAAAAGTCATATAAGGAAAAACATCAGTCATCCAATATTATCAGATATTCTCCTTAGAGACAATCAATTTCAACTCTTCAACTCTTTTGATTCCTTGATGTGGTATTTACCTTCATATTTATAAATATATCTGTATTATTTCTTTTACTCTCTAATTTTTATTTTCAAAATTTTCAAAGCCATATAAACATTGAAAAAATGGCACCTTTCACAGAGATTCACCAGTTGTTAACATTTTGCCACATTGCTTTATCCTTCCTTCTCTTTTGACTAAATTATTTGGATATAAGTTGCACATATTATGACATTACAAATACTTAGGCATATATTCTTCAAAATTAGAGTATTCTTCTCCAATGTCTCCTGGCTTTTGATGACATTGTTTAAGGAACTCACAGGCTATATCAACAAATCCTCTATTTAGAAATTAATAATTTCTAAAATTGATGGCCTAGAGGAGCATATCCCTTGAACTGTGTTCCTCTCCTGCATACTAGCACATTCCTAGCACAACTACCTTGATACCATAGAATTTGAATATGACTTCTTCCATTCCTTTACCCATAATATTAACTTCCACAGAGAACATGAGTTCCTTTTCCATGGGTTTCCTTCAACCCTCAGTGCCACATTTGCCTTTTATATCTACTAATAATGTCTAGCTGATTTGTACAACCAGTGATATAAAAGGATTTCAAATATACCTGCAATTGTGTAAGAATTACATTAACATGCTATGAGATGTTCTTTGGGCCTTCCTGCAATATCCACACTTATCTTTACCCTAAGAGCAGAAAGGACTAAAGATGATAAAGCCTCTATCTTAATAATTCTATGTATCTTCCTCCACAGGCACATCCATACCATTGTTCATAGTGTGCTTATAACTCAGACTCCAGAGCCCCCACTGAATGATGCAAGATGAGAAACTTCCATGTTACCAGAAATGGTACTGTCTCTAATGGTACAACCTATTATTTCTAGAGGACTAGGAGTAAAAATCCTTCTCCTTCCACAATTTGGAACACTCCATTAGAGGACTAAAACATTCCACAAAGAAATCTGATTTCTGTGGTACATGGGAAAGGGTATGTGGAAGTAGCATATGAGCTAGCATAGGAACCTTGACCTGTCCTTCATAGTGCAGAGGTCCAGGTACCTCCTCTGGACAATTCATGCTTCCTCTACATACTCAGAAATCAGGGCAAGGAAGGGGACCAACAGGATCATGATTTCCAAGAGTCCAAAATGCAGCCTTAGTGAAAGCAAAAAGCAAGGGGGTTTATCTGGATCTGGCCTGAAACCAGAGATGAGAAGAAGAGGTAGGATGTACAGTTGGGATATTTAGGAAAGTAAGTTGAAAATTTAAGTCTCCAATGTGAAGACCCTTTCGTTTGGAGTCCAGCATGGGCAGCCAAGATAAGAGCAAATCCTTAAGGGTGTTTTACAGGCAGAAAAGTTCATCTTTGATTTTCATTTTCCTTTTGGAATGTTTGGTAACCACACATCTCAGGCAATCAGACTTACATTTGTGGTTATAGAAATCCAAATGATTTAAAATGGTGACCACTGAGAGTGTTTTTCAATGTCTGTTTAGACTTTCTTGATCAGTCTGTTTTAGACTTTCTTTTATCTCCCTAGTGAGAACCCCTGCTTACTTAGTACTTATGAAGGAGACCATTAGCTTTTCCTCACAATGGTCATTCTACTCCAAGAATTTTGGCCAAGGGTTAGCTTGGCTTTTAAGTCTTCCTGCTCATCTTTCATTTTTCTGCTTCCTCTTCTTGACCAGATTCAAAAGTGGAACTAGATCACCCAAGCATTTCTCCACCAGAAGAATAATTTTTCAACTTTTCCTTAACCAAAAAGAGGCATGTCTTTTTATATTTAGCTGCTGTCTACTTTTTTCTAAGAGAAACCCAAATTTATCTCTTCCTTCCCAAAGAGTACTTCAGCTATGCAATTAATAAACTTAAATAATAATTACCATAGCAAATGTAGACAAGAACAGAAACAATTCATTCCTAAAGCAAACATCTCCTAAAAAAGATGATAAAACCTCAATTTATGTAAAAATATAACATCTAGATTTTACTTACATCAAACTTAAAAATCATTTAAACTGAGAATGAATGTAGAATCATCATGAAGAGAAATGGCAAATGGTGTTACATTGATGAGTTCTAAATACTTACAATGAACATAGAGGGGAAAAAAACCCTTAAAAGTCACCTTCACATAAAACATTTTCCTTTTAACTTCATTGAAATACTTTGAAACTTTAGTATGAATTTCTACAGTCATGTTTTTTAAAATGGGCTCCACAGATCAACAGTGTCAAAATTTTCAGTATGTGTGTTTAAAATGCACATTTTTTGAGCTATATCTTAGATGCTTTCCTAGTGATTCTCACCTGCACTAAGGTTTGAGAACTATCATGCAAGAGAAGAAAAAAATGGAGTAATTATTTCAGAGAAAGGATTTTACAAACATAAAACATCAAAGATAACAATAAAAAGAATAATAAAGATCCATATATTTGGCACACGTTATTCAAAGGAAAGGACATGGTATTCAGGAAAGGTACTGCTGATCCCGAGTTGCTCATTTTGAAGGTGGTTGATGGAAATATGGAGCCATTTTTTTTAAAGATTTTATTTACTTATTTGACAGAGAGAAACACAGTTAGAGAGGGAACACAAGCAGGGGGAGTGACAGAGGGAGAAGCAGGGCTCCAGCCAAGCAGGAAGCCTAACGGCGGGGCTCAATCCTGGGACTCGGAGACCATGACCTGAGCCAAAGGCAGACACTTAACGACTGAGCTACCCAGATGCCCCTGGAGCGATTATTATATATATATATATTATTTTTTTAATTTCCAATACTATAAAGTCTTTAAACTTGTTACATATGATTCCCAAAATGAGGAAGAGGCACTGGCCATAGAGTGACTTATCTTTTTTTTTTTTTTTTTAAGATTTTTTTTATCTGACAGAGAGAAACACAGTCAGAGAGGCAACACAAGCAGGGGGAGTGAGAGAGGGAGAAGCAGGCTTCCTGCCGAGCAGGGAGCCTGATGTGGGACTCAATACTCCATCTCCAGGATCATGACCTGAGCTGAAGGCAGTCGCTTAACCAGCTGAGCCACCCAGGCACCCCTGACTTATCTTTTTCACATGATGAACTAAGAAAGATTATTCCTATGTGCTCTGAAATCATTCAGTGTACATGTGGTATTCAATCTAATTGTAACTGAGCTTGATCCAATTAAATATACATCAATTCATATTTGAAAGTATTTTTTCTTTTGAAAACAACATTCTAAGTTACAATAGTCATCTAAAATTGTGTTTTTTACCTTCTTGACATTTCTTACAGTGTTTCCAGTAGCACTTATTAATTATAACTACTCTGATGTGACATCACCTTTCATTTTCTGATCTTATATTTTCCCACATGACCCTGTCTCCCTTGAAAAATAAAACTCTTACTTTGGAAAAGCAACTTTAATATCTGGGATCAGTGGAAAGGGTCATGTCTCATTTATTAATGTGTTAGAGTCTTTGTCCCTTTAGTCTTTTTTGATCTGAAGAAAAATAACTTCATTTTTTTCTACTAGCCCCAAATACTCTGAGGCATTGAACTCTTAGCCTCTCTATGCCCAGAAGCTGCTTTTTAAAGGGCTAAACTCTTCTTAGATTGGTTTGTACAAGTAAAACAATTTGAAGTACATCCCTAAGTTTTATGAGATCAATAGTCTAGTCTCCACAGGAGATGGCAGAATGGTACTAAGAACTGTCCAAGCCACAACTTTCTTTCAAATGGCTCAACAGACTTTCCAGGCATCAGCAAGATTGAATTAAACAATATCTCCAGCTTTTCTGAATTATACTGTTGTGTAGACAAATGGCAATTAATTAGCTTAATCAAAGTCAAGGTTGGAACAGTCTACAGTCACGAATGTAGAAATAGCTCAAGACGTAAAAACAAACAAAAACAAACAAAACCATCATTATGAAACTATGTTTTCACATTTATATCCAGTGACATTTTTAAAGGACCGGGGAGATTAAAAGGAGGTATCAAGAGAAAAAGAGCCTTAATGGGAGAAAATACTGCTTGAAAATCAATTAACTTCTTATTAATAGAGACATGGCTAGGCTGGTTTGAGGGAATACTCCTTGCCTCTTATACTGTCAATGGATCATAATGACTTAATCAGTACTGAGAGGTGATGAGTTGGGCTTCCACATATGTTAAATCATTTCTAGTCAAAAATATATTGCCCTCGTAAACAAGCAAAACTAAATTCTCTTGTTTAGCAAAGCTGCCAATGGTGTTAAAATTATAAAGCAAAACAAAGACGTGATTATCATAGAAGCTAGATTAGTGGTTACTTCTCAGAGGGAGAAAGTTATAATTGAGGGGTACACAGAGGGCTTCAGGAGAGCTAACAACATTCTCTTTCTGGAACAGATAGATGCCTCACAAGTGTTTGCATTTACAATAACTCATTGAACTATATATTTATGTTTTATGCCCTTTTTAGTATATATTATATTTTATGAATTAAAAAATGTTTAAATGAAGCAGCTGCTCAAGGGTCTATAATCTATACATCTGATTTGCTCATCATGATTCTGACTAATCTGGAACAGAAACCAAACCAGAATTTCCAACAGGAATTTCTCCACTAAAAATAATATATAATTATATATTTATATTATTGTATATATGCATATACACACACATTTTTGTATGTTGTTTTATTTCTTCAGTGAAGATGTACCTGAAGCAACATTTCTGACATCTGGCTAAACCTAGTGGATCCTACTTTCAGCTAATATTTCAGACTAAAACTTTTGGTTTGAGTACCATTAGAATCTAATTTTTTTTTCACCTTTATATCTTTCATAATGGAACCTCATATTTCCTAGTCAGTTTCACTAGCCTGTCCTGGTAAGGTCTCTAATCGAATTACAAAGGCCGCTTGGTGTTCTCTTACCAAACATGGGGTAATGTGACTTCTAGAAGTCTTCCCAGGCACTCCCCAGTCTGGGCTAAGGTAAAACATAAACTAAAGCTCAGATAGCATAAGTGACTTTTACATGACTACAAAACTAGAGATATGTTTTTTTGAGACCAAAAGTAGACCCATATCATATCACAACTTAAAATAAATCCTGTCTGGATAGTCATATAATTCATTTAATTCTAGGCTTCGACCTTTTCTAAGAATCAATATCCATAAACTCAGTTCAATAGAGTAAGAACTCTTAATGTTCTTAAACTTGAAGCCAGACACTATCAGGGATATCTTATGCCACCAATATCACACCAAATAAGAAATTTTAAAAGCTGAAAGCAGGAGAGAGAGAGAGAGAGAAAAAAAAAATACTGTGTTCTAAAGAATGCTGCATTTGTAATTGCAGTGGGAGGCTACTAAAATGAAGGAGAAGATGTGTTGTGTTAGCATAGGGCTGAACTTGGCTTAGTGACACAAGTTACCACTTAGTTACTGCTCACCGCCTTAATATCTCCTGAGCATCTAATGCAGTCACTGTTCCCAAGTTGTCTCCAAACTTCCCACAGCTTCCTGACTCTAACCTTCCCACACCCTACTCCTTCTCAGGGAGTCATCTTTTCTCTATTTCCCCCAATTCTTTGCTCAAGACTTTTCTTTTTTTTATTCTTTAACTCTCAACATTTTTTTCATTTAAAGCTACCTCTGGACTAAAAATTAAGACTGGAGCCTGGATTCAATTCACCCAAGAAAATAAGGAAAATGTGGGTACTTTATGGTAGGGAGGGTGCCCAGGCAGAGGAGTGGACGGGTGGACGGTTACCAATCCAGTCTCATTATGGAGTTGCTACCTGCTCTGTGTATGTGTGTGTGTGTGTGTGTGTGTGTGTGTGTGTGTGTGCATGTGTGCGCGCGCATTGGCCAAGGAGCTGAATCTTGGCACAAAACAGTCTAGAATTCTTGGAAACCAGGCACCGAGAAAGTAGCCACACAAATCTCAAATAAATTTAAATATTTTAAAAATCCTTAGAGAAAAATCTTATTCTCCCAAAATGAGATCATGATAAACTGTTGTAAACAGTTTGTTTGGAAGACAAAATATTTTTCTGAACCATCAGTAGAGACAAATCACAGAAAAGGGTCCTTGGTGCTGTGTGGTAGGGAACTACTGCTCTAGGTAATAGGGACTTAAGCTATTTATATTCTGAACAAAATCTAACATATGTGAGAACTCTATAAGTATTTTTTTTAAAAAACTACCTTTCAGAAGTGATAGTGTGATAAATAGCTGATCCTTTGAAAGTGATTAACAAGGAGTCCTAAAAGAAATAATTGATTCTATGCCATTACAGAAAGCTACTGCAAGTAGGCTCCATATATTATCAATTGAAATATTATAATACTATTGTTAAAAGCCTTAAAAGATTTGGAGGAAACTGAAGTGCCAGTTGCTTCAGTGCTGGCAATAAACTTTGTTTATGCATGGATATATTAATTAATTATTAGGGATTAGTTAGTTTGTTCCAGGAAGTAGGATACATTTGCTTTTCTTTTCACAGCTGAATGAGAAACTTCATAAAACACACACTCAACAGATAAGTTTCTAACAGGTTGTAAAATGCTCCCTGATATCACCTGAGTTCAGCTGGCACCTCTGCTATACATTTAAGCTGAGTAATGCCGGAGAAGTTGTTTAACTTTTCTGACCCTCTGAACCTCTTTATGATGAAAATAATAATATGAATTGAAGACAATATAATACGTGTGGAAAAAAATACACGTGAAAGCATTTTGCAACCATTAGGGCAAAATTTTTGTAAGGAGCCCCCAAAAAGCCATTATTTTGGTACTATATGAAAGCATTATTTTCCTCTATTAATTTCTCTTATATTATTAAATGTGTTATTATTCTGGTCAGGTTTAAAAGAGAATTATCAGTATGGTTTGTCATCAAAATGGCATGTGTCAATTGCATCAGGTTACGCATATTTAAATTCCTTAGATATAGCTGGGAATCTCTATTTGTGAGACTTGCCAAATTAAACATATAAAACTTAAATATAAGACAAAGAATAAACAGGTATAAACAAATGCTTTTTCTGGTAACAAACCATAATAAATAAACTTAAGATTATTTCAGCATACAAATATTATATGAAATTTGCAAAAACTTAAAAATTGATACGAAAGCAAATTATCTTTGAAATTTGTTTGAATCACATAAAAATACAATATTGTGCATTGATTTTACAAATTTAAGCATGCTTTGATTGCTATGAGTTGAATGGTATGAGTAAGTGATTGATATATATCAATTTTCCAGACTGTCTCCTTTTCTTTTTTCCTCTGTCCTGCTGTCTACTCCTAAAATTTTTCTAAAAATTTTCCAAAGCCTTTCATTTTGCTAAGGGAAACAACAAAACAATATCATATTCTGAGAATTAAAGGATCAGCTACTTGCTTTATTAGAACAGAGGCTTGTGCTCAAATGTGGTGCTTCTCTAGAACACTAAAATTACTAAAATCCATATTGCCCTTGAAGAGAAAAATAAAATGTAGCAGTTGCAAATAGGTTGAAAACTGACAATTCCTGTGTTTGCTGCTCTAGGGATACGGTAGGAAATTGTCTTTTGTAATAAAGTGTTATTCATGTCTTCAAACGTGGGATTCCTTGTTGTGCCTCCTGGGGTTAAGACATGGATGTCACTCTTTCCTTTCAAAACCTCATGCTTCTTAAAATTGTGCTGGATTTTTTAACTCAACATTTAAGCATACAGCTATTCCTGGCACATATTCTTATTGATTGGGGGATATTAAAATATACTTGACACACAAATATTTAAATCCATTAATTTATTCCCTGACTCAAGAAACATTTACTGGTGCCCATAAACTACCAGACACTGAGCTAAGCACTATGAAGACTAAATGAGATGGTACCTTCATTGTAGTCACATTCCAGGATACTGTGTACAATTGTGTAAGCAACTATTACAATAAAATGTGATATGGATAACAATTGAGAAGGGTACAGAGAAGAAAATAATTGCTTAAAGTCCCACAGGCATGCAAAGTAAAAAAAATTATCATAAAAGCCATATACATGTCAAAATATTCAGTTAAAGGTCCATTGCAAATATGTGGAAATTAAACAACATATTATTGAACAACCAATGGATGGAAAAAATCAAAAGAAAAATTAGAAAATATCTCAAGATAAGTAAAAATGAAAACACAATGTACCAAAACTTAAGGAATGCAGCAAAAGTGACATTAGAGAGAGACATTTGTGGCCATAAATAAACACCTACATACAAAGAGGTGAAAGATCTCAAATAAAAAACCTAACTCTATACCTCACGACACTAGAAAAAGAAAAACAAATTAAGGCCCCTGGTAGCAAAAGGAAGGAAATAATAAAGATTAGAGCAAAAATAAATGTAATAGAGAATAGAAAACAATAGAACAAATAAATGAAACTAAGAGTTGATTTTTTTCAAAATGATAAATAAAATTGACAAACCTTTAACTCGACTTACTAAGAAAGAAAAAGACTCAACATTAGAAATAAAAGAGAAGACATTACAACTGACTACTCAGAAATAAAAAGGATCCTAAGAGATCCTAAGAGATCCCAAGTACATACCAATGAGTTAGATAAACTAGAAGAAATGGATAAATTCCCCAAAATATATAATATACCAAGACTGAATCATGAAGAAATAAACAGACTCAATAGATCTATGGCAAGTTTCAAGACTGAATCAGTAATCAAAACATCTCAAGGAAAAAAAGTCCAGGACCCAATTGCCACACTAATTAACTCTACCAAACATTCAAAGAAGGATTAAGACCAATCCTTGTCAAACTTTTCCAAAAGTTGAAGAGGAAGAAACACTTCCAAAGTCATATTTTATAAGGCCAGAATTACCTTAAGAGTGAAGGCAGATAGGAACACTACAAGAAAAGAAAACTACTGATCAATATCCTTGATAAATGTAAAAATCTTCAACAAAATATTAGAAAATTGATTTCAACAGTACATTAAAGGAATCATACATGATGACAAAGTGGGATTTATCCCTGGGATGCAAGGATGGTTCAACATATGTAAATCAATTGATAAATTATACCACAATGGAATAATGGATAAAATTTGCATGGTCATCTCCATAGGTCTAGGAAAAGGGTTAAAATTCAATATCCAGTCATAATAAAAATTCTCAAAAAATTAGAAATTGAAGGAAAGTATCCCAATATAACAAAGGCATTATACAAAAACCCCACAGTTAACATCATACTTAATGGAGAAAAATTAAAGCTTTTCCTCTAAGATCCAGAATAAGGCAAGTATACTCCCTTTTACTACTTTTACACAGCATAGTACTGGAAGCTCTAGCCAGAGCACTAGCAAGAAAAAGAAATAAAAAGCATCTAAATCGGAAAGGAAGAAATAAAATGATCTTTGTTTGCAGATGACATGATCTTATATAGAGAAAATCCTAAAGACTCAATTAAAGAAATGTTAGAACTAAATAATAAATTGTGTGAAGTTGCAGATACAAAATCAATTGCATTTCTATTATACTAATGATGAACTGTCTGAAATGGATATTAGGAAAACAATTCCATTTCCAACAATACCAAAGACAATAAAATACTAGAGAATAAGCTTAACTAAGGAAGTGAAAAACTTGTACACTGAAAACTATAGAACACTGACAAATATTTAGAAGATTAAATCTTTAGGTTACATTTTGTAATCTCATAATCTTTAGAAGATAACAAACGAACATATTGAAGACTCTACCCAACAAGAACATGCACAATCTTCTTTCCAAAAAAGACTATATGTTAGGCCACAAAAAACGTCAATAGATTTTTAAAAGATAATATATCATACAAAGTATCTTCTCCAACTACAATGGGATGAAGTTAAAAAGAAATGATCTATCAAACCATAAAAGACACAAAGGAAACTTACATGCATATTGCTAAGTGAAAAAAGGCAGTCTGAAGAGGTTATATATTGTATGATTCCAAATATATAACATTCTAAAAAGACAAAAGCAATCAGTAAAAAGGTCAGTGGTTCCCAGAGTTTTGAAGAGAGGGATAAATAGGTGGAACATGGGATTTTTATGGCAGACAAACTATTTTGCATGATACTCTAATAATGGACACTTGACATTATTCATTTGTAAAAACTCTTAAAAAACACAAAACAGAGTGAATCCTAATGTAAACTAAGGACTTTAGTTAATAATAATGTATCAATTTTTGTTCATTATTGTAGCAAATGGGAAAATTGAGAGGGACAGAGGTATTCTGAAAAAGTCTCTGTGTCTTCTGGGATATTTTTCTGTAAACCTAAAACCTGTTAGGACAACTGGGACATAATCTATTTATACCTACAATCTATAATCTAAGTGTGTACAGGATATAATAAGAGTGTAGAGAGAACGGTATTTAAGACAGCCTGTTGGACGGGAAAGTCCTCAGAATGAGAAGACTGAATTAAGACTTGATAACGGAAGCCCAAAACACCAAGAGAGCCAAGAGATCCAGTCAGTGAAGATATAATGAGCCACTGCTAGATCCAGATTGCTTATTACTTGCATTGACAGTGAAAGGAAGAATAGCTGAAAGGGCCAAGTGCCTGAGTCTGTGCTACGTGCCAAGAAAGCATGACATGAAAACAAAAGAAGCTGTTGACTGCAATAAGAATTGTGGGATTCCCCATTGCCTAGGAGCCACTTCCAGACTGCTGCTAAATGGTGTTACCATCCACAGCTCTAGTCTGCAGGAGTCAGGACAGAAAGCCTCATACCTAATCAGAACTTGGGAAGTGATGAGAAACTTAATAGCCTCCTGGGGAGCTAGGGAGGTGAGTGAGAGATAACCTCATAGGAGCACCTCACAAACCTCCTATCCTCTCTCATCCTGGAAAGATCGCAAGACAGTCTTCTAAGCTTCAGATTAGCTGTGGTTCAAGCCTTTGCCAGCATAACCCTTGTTGATGTGTGCAAGGCTGCCAGAGCACCATGGCAGAACCATTCCCCTCCATGACTGAGGAAGATTAAGAAGAGAGCACAGCTAAGAAAATAGAACAATATGCAGAAAGGCAAAGGGGTGAGATATCTTAAAATATGGCAGAGATGTGGCAGAAGCATGAGATAGGAGACTTGAAAGGTAGGCACAGACTAACCTTGCACAGCCTTATAAGTCATAATGGGTTTTCCATTTGAAGGAGTTTCAGGAGAGAAGTGCTTCACATTTAGATTTAGAAAGGACCCTCTGGCAGTACTGTAAAGGCAGAACTGAAATAAATCTGGAATGGAGGTGAAGTTGGGGCGGATTGGAGTAGATGTATCTTGGGAACCAGGGATAGAAATGCATTACCCAATTGATATACTCTCCATTTATGGCTGGAAAAAAAACACTCAACAATCCATGGCATGTGATCACCTTTAAGTAGGGATAGAAGGAAAATGGCTTTACCAAGGAAAATGACATTCCCTCATTCCACTTGTTAATAATCCATTCTGCCATTCTTTTCCATGTTGTGAACTTTGACCTTTTTCAGGGTTATTGTTGTTGTTGTTCTTGTTTTCTATGTTGTGCTAATTAATGGAACTCTATCACTAGGTCTTAAAAAATAAAAGTCCAAATGACTGATGAAGAAGCTGTCAGCACGAAGGGGAAACTGTTGGGGCACCTGGGTGGCTCAGTTGGTTAAGTAACTGCCTTTGGCTCAAGTCATAATCCCAGAGTCCTGGAATCGAGCCCTGCATCAGGCTCCCTGCTCAGCGGTAAGCCTGCTTCTCCCTCTTTCACCCTCCCCCCTTGTGTTCTCTCTCTAACAGTGTTTCTCCGTCAAATAAATAAATAAAAATCTTAAAAAATATATTTTAAAAAAAGGAAGGGAAACTGTTGTCTATTCCCACAACCTACAGAAAACCTGGTATTATTATGTGTTTATAAAAGTGTACATGCAGGGGCGCCTGAGTAGCTCAGTTGGTTAAACATCTGCCTTTAGCTCAGGTCATGATCTCAGGATCCCGGGATGGCCCACTAATGGCTCCCTGCTCAGTGGGGAGTCTGCTTCTCCCTTTCCCTCTCCCTCTGCCTCTGCCCTTCCCTCTCACCCAGCTCATGCTGTTTATCAAATAAATAAATAAATAAATAAATAAATAAATAAATAAATAAATAAATAAAATCTTTTTTTTTTTTTTAATGTGCATGAAAATGTGATTTCTAACACAGGAGTCTGGCAAACACCCAGGCTAGTTCTCCCTGCCCCCAGGCCTTTGCCTCCTTCTTCCTCAGCCTTTATTGACCACTTGATTTGAAATTATAATCATTCCTGCCCCCCCAACCTTGCAAACATGCTCTATCTCCCTGCAATTCTTCTCCATGATATTATCACCATCTAACATATATCTTACTTATTTTATTTTAGGTTTATTTCTGCTAAAATATATTCCCATTCTGTCTAGAAAAGTCACATTGCTATTTAATTTCTTTTCAAAAGAGAGTATTTACTGTACGATTCCATTTATGTAAAGTTTCAAAACAAAAACAACTATTCCATGATGATAGATGTCAAAATAGTGATTGCCTTTTGAGGAGAGGGTTAATGACAGGTAAATTGCATAAGAGGCGCTAATAATATTCTCTTTCTTGATTCAAGTAGTGGTCACACAGATGTGTGCTGTACTCATGATTTCTACACTATTCCACAACTGTTATACTTCAACTAAAAGTTCATCGAAAAAAGTTGAGAAGAAGGCAGTTCTGCCTAACAGCCGTGCATTCTTCCAGTTTTTCTAGGTTTCTTGCCTTTATTGTCTGACCATTCAAGGTGGCTGTTCCTCTTCAGGTGCTACTTCTGCATTCCCCTCAGGGAAGGACAGAAAGGGAAGGAATGAAGGAGTTTCTCTTGTGACATTGGGTCTTCCATTATGAAAGGAAGCACTCCCGGGGACTTCTGCCTACATATCACTGAGTTTCATGTTACTCCTGCCATAGGTATTTACCTTCCAACCTCTATACTGGGAGGATATTAAAAATGGATTTTCAGAGGCCAACTTGTACCATCTCTACACATTGAGGAGAAATTTGAGAGCAATGTAAATACTAGTAATGGTAAGTATTTGTAAGGTAAAATATAGATACCAGGACCCAAAGGACTTAAAACCACAAATCATTGACTAATCCCACAGTTAGTATAGATGTTATACCCAAAGCTACACATGCCCTTTACTTCCAACTGGTGCTTGTATCTGAATCTTCATCAGGTCTTTGACAAAGACAACTGGACCAGGTATAAACATCCGTGCTTCATGTACAAGTCTTAGAGCAAAGACAGGCAAGTGTGACCCTCACTACTCTTTCCTCTGGACACACCCAGGCTCTTGCATGACTTTTCAGGTTCTCTCAGGCCTACCCTACCACATGTCACAAATGCTAGTGAAAGAAACCAAAGGGCACAGTGTATGAAAGATTTAAGAGAGGGCCCAACGAGGGGTATAAGAGAATGATCAAATTAATCCATTTTATTTCTTTCTAGATTTGATTTCTGTTTCTTAACCAACTTGTTTCAGAAACTATTCAAGTAGACTCAATTTTACTTGTGATATGAATGTTTCTCCCAGAGAAAATCAAGCCTAAGATAATGTGATTGAGGGTTCCATTCCCTATTTGTATCTCATCTAAATCACTCTTCCTGAGGACTAAAGTGGCAGTAGGGCTGGAAATATTTCAATTCCCCTTAGAGATTAAATCTTGTCACTCACACTCCCAGATACATTTTCTTCCTTGAGTTAAATCAATGTATTTGTAAGTCTATGATCTTTTCTGGCTGTTGTTTTTGTTTTTTAAGGATTATTCCTGAAAATGGTCTGCATCTTTATGAGAATTATTTCCAGTTTTTCCTTCCAGCCCCAAAGTTATTCATAAATGTTGTTTGATGCTATTAAGAAGCCAGTAAAATATTTCAAGTGACCTTATCCCATCTTATATACTAAGTTTAGCAGTCACACCTAGACTATTACCAGTTCTCAAAATATTACCTGTTCTATTGTCCAACTATACTGGCACCCTATTTATAGCTAACATTGATTAATTACTCTGTGTCAAGCACTATGCTGCGTACTTTGATGGACATTAATCAATTTGACCCTCACATAATACTTCAATACTTCACATAACCCTATTTAGTAGATGCTGGTACCATTCTCATTTTATAGATTAGAAAACACATAGGTTAAATAACTACCTCCAGTTAATTTATCCACTAATTGAGGGGATTAGAATCCATGAAGCCTGGTTCCAAAGAGATAGTGCTTTCCCTCTATGCTCTCTGTACCTCCAAAAGTAATATCATTTCAATCCAAATAAAGCAGTATACAATTGTCTGACACTTCATCCCATAAAATTTAAAGCTTCAAACCCTATCTAATATACAAGTGAGTGAAATCACTTAATGTATACTTTTTAATTATTGAACTATACATAAATGACCACCTAACTTCCTTCTGTTGAATCTTACTCTGAGGGTTAATATTAGAGTCTGGACTTCTCATTCAGCAGCTATCGCTGGAATACACAACCCTCCACAACCTCCAAAATTGCATGACTTCAGCTCCAATACTCTTATGTTTTCCAAAGTCAATCACATAAGAATATGTTCTACCACACCTACAAACTTTTAAAAACACAACTAGTTGCAGAAAGAAAGTAATAACTTGTAATGGCTAGTTATCTATGCAATATTTCTCTACAATAATATTTCCCATTCAAAGTTGAGTAACAGAATCCAATACATTCCTTAATTTGTAGGCCAATTATTATCAATTTTTCAATATCAATACATCCAAAAGATAGTATCTACTGCCATTGGTAAGGTGGCTTGTTACAACAGTGATTTGAGGGTATGGGAATGAGCAAAGGGTAGACAAAGGAAAATACTTTTTAGGATATGTAACCATATATAAGGGATTGGGGGAAAAAATGAAAAACAAATTGAAGAGGAGGGTCAAGATGGCGGAAGGCCAGGTGACCGCATTTCAGGGAGTTCCCTGAAGAGAGCTGAATTCCAACAAAAAAACCACTACAAGACCACCGTGAACACCCATGAAACCAGCCTGAAATGTGATATTTCCCACTTCTGGACCGCCACGAGAGACAAAGAACATCGGCAAAAAGGTAGAAACAAATTGGAGG